>JAXCGZ010021033.1:0-15000 GCA_037179515.1 Halocaridina rubra | reverse complement strand
ACATATCTAGGGTAGTTTACAGTTTAGCGGGGCATGCCGCTCAACGACCTCATCCCTCCACTCAGGTAAGTAGTTCGACTGAAGGTTAGGCGAATCCCCCCTGGCTAAGAGGTTAGGTAAGTATTTTTAGTTAGGATAGTAAAAAATTGTTTTGTATGCCTATTGTCACCATTTTTATTTTGTGTTCATCCGCCAGTTCGTTAGTCAGAGCCTATCGCCATCTATTGGTAGGTTTTGAACATTGGTATGCCCCGCTAAACTGTAGGTGTTCCTATATCTATTTATACGTCACGTTTCCGCTCAATGTTAACTTTTTATTTTCAAAAGAAATAAAATTTACCTCTCCTGCTTTTACTAATGAAATATTACTTGCTAGTTAAATTTGTATTATATTCCAGCACCACAGGTTCGCAGATGCAGGTAATCAGTGCAGTATAATTCACATTTAGATACTATTAATGTAATTTTACAAGGTTAAGTTAGCCTAGATTTTTGAAAATCTAGGAAACACCCTGTCAAATCGGTAAAAGACCCTCTATAAGCTAGTAACAAAATCCAGAATTTCTTGTTTGGCACTTTATATGTCATGTACGAGGCAAAAGAGATGTTTTAAGGTTTCTGAGAGCAATAGCCATCATGAGAACATGTTTGTGTGTGTGTGTGTACGCGCGCGCGCTAACCGTGTAAGTTAATATTTGCAAAAAGTCAGGACCCTTTTATAAATGTGTCAGTACTTTGCACATAACCTATTCCCAACCTTGCTTATATGGTAATGCACTTCAAATACAATATTAAATAGAAATATATATCAGGTATTCAATCAATGATAAATTTTAAAGAAAATCACTATCTGAAAATTGTTTATGCCATTTCTAATTCTCTCTCTTCAGACTAAGTTAACGCTTGTCAAAAGCCTTAGTTCTTCTCTGTAAAGGCAGCCTTACACTTTCTGGATGACTGTGAGCATTGTCTGTAATAAAAAGGGTCTTCAACGGCAGTCCCTTCTTCTTGAGGAATTTCTTGACTTCAGGTACAAAGCAGTGATGAAATCAGTTAATAAAAAGAACAGGCTTCACCAAGCCTTCATAATATACTGCCAAATCAAGGGTAACAGATGCTTTGCTGTATAAGTTCTTGCAGTGTTTGCCCCATAGCACCAGAATCAGACAATCCCTATAGGCCTAATATCCTGGTGCATGCTTGGTATTCTTATGAATACACATGACATTTAGCATTTTTCTCAAGAAGAGGCATATCATGGATAAAGACTTTCTCTGGGAAATGGCCTTTTTCAATGAATATTATTATTATTATTATTTTGTTTTTGAGATACTGTATAGTATTTAGGAAATGCCTTTGCTGACGCTGCTTCTTCCATGATATTAAAGTTTCTCAGGTTCTTCTACTTTATAAAACAATGCATCTATACTTTGCTAGATTTAAATTCCTTCCTTGTTGATTTGCTGGCACACCCATTGAAATTTTTATTCAACTTCAGTGCCTTTTCATGTAAGATATATTCTTCAGAAGGGACATGCATTTGCACCATGTTTCTAGCTACATGTTTAATCTGCTTTCAGTTTTCTCAAGCACTGTATCATGCGCTTGAGAAAATACTTTTGAATTTGCTTGTTCAAGGCTGAAAGTGCTAAAAATTTATTCTTCTCTTTGCTTTATTGAGGGAATGCTCTATTGAGGGAATGCTAGACTAATTTTCTCCCCATTTTTGGACCACTTCAGGTGTTGATATAATTTTAAACAGGTTTAAAACATATGATTTTTGAAGTAAGCTTAACACAGCTTTTGCTTTTTAAGGCTTTTTGTCACTGCCCTTACCACTTAATTTTGTTTTTTTTGCCAAAATTTTACTGGAGGTTAAACAAAATTGTAGCACAATTCACGAATTTGATTAAGGGAACACTAGAACTTACTCCAGTGAGTGTAAAACTCTGAGTGAGTCACATGTAATGTTCCTACCTACTCCTTGCTCACTTGGCTACCATTCTGCCTGGTTTTGTGTGTGAAATTTGATTTTCGATTTTGCGGTAATTCCACTTTTATTTTGAGGACTATCTGATTATTTTTAAATATAAATTTTCTATTCGCATATAGCCAAATACGTTAGTTACGGTTCTTTATCTATGCCTACAGCTACACTGAATATTCGTGGATATTCATCACACATCTTTTATCCCTTCTAATCTGGCAAGTCATTACACTCTCCATCTCTGTTTCTCTTAATGTATTCTTCGTACCCAGGCCCGATGAGGACTGTTTTATTTTATTTTAGTTTTTTGGCCCTTCCTGGTGTCACAATCATTAAAAAAAAAAAGTATATTTGAGTGAGCATCGGCATATATATATATATATATATATATATATATATATATATATATATATATATATATATATATATATATATATATATATATATATATATATATATATATATAGAGAGAGAGAGAGAGAGAGAGAGAGAGAGAGAGAGAGAGAGAGAGTCCTCGCTTTACGATGCCTCAAATTACGATGTTTCATTGTTACGACACATATCCCATAAATTATTTTGCTACTTGTTTGATCATTTTTAGCCAGTATTATGTCTCCCAAGCATAAAGCAGCTTTTTCTAATTGCACTTTGAAGATAAGGAAGGCCATCACCATGGAAGTGAAATTAGAGATAGTAAAATACTTGGAAAAGAGAGATACTTTACTACTGCATTATCATAGGTGGGTGACGTAGGTGCTTATTTAGGTTTGTTCTGACTTACTCTGAAAATCTGGTTATGTCACATCTTGAGGTATGGAACTCTGATGTAAGTCTTTATATATATATATATATATATATATATATATATATATATATATATATATATATATATATATATATATATATATATATATATATATATATATATATATATATATATATATATATATATATGAGATATTAAAAGTGGTGCTTCATTGTTTCAGCTTTTTGCTATGGTGAAAAGTTTCCTAGGACAGTGCAACTGTATATGCAGATGATTCATTTGGAAATAACATGTTGAAGATATTAATTTATACTTTATTTTTATAATACCATTTTCAAGTCGAAATGTCAAAGACAAATACTGTATAGGATGCTGGTTATCTTACTGGTCTTGGCTACAGTACAAGGTTGTTCTTGGTAATTAGTGATATAAAGCATATTATATAAAGTTTGTTGCTATTGATTGACTTCTCACTACCTTTGTTGAACTTTCAAAACTACCATAATCAGTTATTTCTTTTGTTTTTTTTATAGCTTGAATGGCATACATTCAACCCTCGATTTAGCAGACTAATGGGGGGACCTCCTTTTATCTGGCAGGGAGCCTCTAGTGGCTAATATCAACACTCACAATAAGAAAAGACAAGGGATACTGTACCCCCTGTAATACTTGCATCAATAAGTACACCATACATGATATCTAATGTGAAAATATTACATAAATATAAAATTAAAAGTACAGGGTGTATCTAAAGTTGGGACACATTGTTAGGTTAGGCTATGTTAAGTTTGGTTAGTATAGATTAGATCAGATTAGGTTAGATTACCCTAACCTAGCCTCACAGCAAAATATAAATGCAAGTACTTCATCTGTGATTGATGTACATCAGGTTCCCATTCTGGGATTGATCCAGATGAGAAAAGCAAGAATAGGTGAGGGTAGGAGGGTTATAAATAGTGAGATTTCAGTGTCCAGACTTTAGTGACACCCTGTATAATAATCTATAATAAAAACAATACTAATAAAATAAAATCAGACTTACCTGTATTATGGATGATGACAATGTGAAGAGATATTATTGATATTCTGTGATCGTAGTAGTGGGGGGCTCAGAAATTTATTTAGTCATCAGAGCTCTCCAGCCCCAGTGATGCTGAGAAAAGCTGTGATGATGAATAGAGGGGTTCTTTGTAGACAAGAGGGACCTGGTGTTGGTTGGTTAGCTGAGGCCATTACTTGGAAAGATTCAGCTCCTGCCGTATCTTCACTGCCAGCCTCGCCTCTCACAGTCACATGACATACCCCAAGGCAATTAGGAAAACATTGCAGCCAACCATCACTAGGAATGTCTGCATGAAACATAAAGCATAAGATATGCATGAATTTTAATACCGTAATAATAATATAATAATTCGACACAGTACAGTACTATATACATTAACACATGAATAGGTAAAAGGTAGGTTTTTGTTCGTATTTGTTTGAATGATCGTAACTCAATTATTCGTAAGTAGGGAAGCGTCTGTACCAGAAATATATATCGGTCTAATTGCATAGTATATTTATGACTTGTGAAAATTAAAAAAAGTTTGCTTGATTTCTTAACATTACATCCCATTTATTTTAGCTATGCTATATCGTTTCAAAAATGCAATTGAATGTCTCTAAACCATCTCTCTGTTGGGTGCTACTGCCCTTTAAGTGTGTAGTGGTAAGTTATGAAATAAGTTTACTTAACTTCAGCTACAATTATCAGCTTTGTCATAAAAAATTGATACTTTCATAGTGTGTGAACTTTGGAATTTGCCTTTCAGCTTTCTACACCATCTGACAAGCATGATAATAGTGCAGTATTCACAGTGTAGGATATGGACATGTGGACTTCGTGGGTAGTAATAAAGTAACAAGAAAAAAAGTCACAGATAAAAATTCATAGGGTAGGTTAGGTTAGGTAAGTAAGGTTAGGTTAAGTTAGACTTTTTTGTGTGACTTTTTCTCACACTTTTTACCAGGATTCGTGGATTTGGCTGAGTGAGAATTTGTGGTTAACTGGATTAAGAAACATTAGGCTGGATAACTTAGATTATAAGCTATATTTTTATTCATCAATATATATTTTTTGTTTTATTCTTTGATTTGAATTGTTTTGAATATCATTATCATCGGAGATTCCTTGTTTTGCTACTATTTCCAAAACCACTAAAGTTTGTTCCAAATCTATCAAAATACACCATACAGCAAGAGGAAACATACTGTCAGTTGATTAGTATAGTGTTACCTTGTAAAAAGGTATTGTATTTACAGTGGTCCCTAGTATCCCCTAAGGATAGTTTTGAAGATGTCCATGGATATTTACACAATACAGAAGTTTTATCTTGGTATACGTGCCCATGATAAAGTTTTAATTCATAAATTATGTGCAATAAGATATTAACAACAAAAACTAATGACACTTAAGATAGTTTCTACAATAATTTGTCAAAAAAAGTTAGCTGAATGTGGGTAATATTGTTTTATTTTTGGAATGTTCCACTTAATATATTTGGAACTTGAAGAGCAATACTATTAATAAGTTGTGACCATTGTATATATACAGAGACACTCCCCTACTGACAAACTAGTTAGGTTTCAGAAGTCTTTTCTAAGTAGAATTGTTCGTAACTTGTGTATAGGTAAAAAGAAGTACTGTACAGTACATACATATGCAGTATTGTACAGTATTTAGGCTAAAAGACACTTAGCTACTACATAAACTTTAAAGTATACAGTATTAATTAATTTGAACATCATATTAATAATGTAATAATACAGTACAGTATAGTAATATAAACATTAATACATGGGTAGGTTTTTAGTCGAATCTGCGAATGTTTATAACTCGGTTGTTCGTAAGTAGGGCAGGGTGTATACAGTATATAACTTAGTTCTTAGAATAACGCAAAGATAGGTTCTCAAAAGTGCCGCTTATTGTAATAATCGCGTAATGTAACGAGTCATGTTCCATAGGAAACAATGATAATGGGCATAAATACGTTTCACAACCGTACATAGAGACACTATACCAAAGATATAAAATACGTAAAACATATTTTATAAGTACATGACAAAGCAGAAAGACCTCTAGTTATTTATATTAACATGCAGATAGTGCAAAGTATGAAATATATACAGATTTACTGTACAGTAAACAAATTAATGCACCCTATTATGCTTTGGGCAATAGGCATACACTGGAACGTGCATGGTGGTAGTGAGCACGAGGATGCGGGAGAACGAACCTCTATCTGCAAACGTTTTTGCTCTAGCACACTTTTTTCCTGACAATATAATATGGCAAGGTTGTTTGCTGTTTGTTCTTAATGCTTTTTTTTCCATTCTCTACATAATATCCGATCGCATTAAGCAGTAGAAGAGGAGGAAGATGTGGTAGAATGAACCTCTATCTGCAGACGTTTTGCCGCCTCCGTATCAGCTTATGCACCCTCGCACGCTATTTCCTGACAATATTATATCGCAAGTTTGTTTGCTGTTTTTTCTTAATGCTTGTTTTCAATTCTCTTCATAATATCCAATCGCATTAAGCGGTAGAAGAGGAGGAGGATGTAGGAGAATGAACCTCCATCTGCAAACATTTTGCCACCTCCGTATCAGCTGATGCACCCTCACACGCTATTTCCCTGGCGTTATTATATCGCAAGTTTGTTTGCTGTTTGTTCTTAATGCTTTTTTTCAAATCTCTTCATAATATCCAATTGCATCAAGCAGTAGAAGAGGAGGTGGATGCGAGAGAATGAACCTCTATCTGCAAACGTTTTGCTGCCTCTGTATCAGCTGATGCATCCTCACACACTATTTCCCTGACGATATTATATCGCAAGTTTGTTTGCTGTTTGTTGTTAATGCTTTTTTTCAATTCTCTTCATAATATCCTATCGCATTAAGCAGTAGAAGAGGAGGAGGATGTGGGAGAATGAACCTCTATCTGCAAGCGTTTTGCCGCCTCCGTATCAGCTGATGCACCCTCGCACGCTATTTCCCTGACTATATTATGTCGCAAGTTTGTTTGCATTTTTTCCATTCTCTTCATTATATCCGATTGCATGAAATGGTAGAAGAGGAGGAGCATGGTGGAAAAGTGCTTCCAGGCGGTCGATTATTTACTAAAATGAAAAAAAAAAATTCGAAATTTTTTGAATGGGTGTTATTCGTGTATTTTGTATTTTTTTACTATTATTTTTTAGGGGCGTTATACCAATTTCGCGGATTATATATATATATATATATATATATATATATATATATATATATATATATATATATATATATATATATATATATATATATATATATATATATATATATATATATATATATATATATATATACACACATGCAGTGATCCTTCGTTTATCGCGAAGGTTTTATTCCGGGACCCGGCACGATTGAGGAATTTTCGCGAAGTAGAATCACCCTATATGTACATAGATATTTTAATTTATTTTTACGTTTACACTGTATAAACTGTATAAACCCTCCCTGTACTGTTAACAGACCACCCTTTACTTCATAAATAACAGCATGCAAGCGTAAATGTATATGAAAGTGATAGATAAACTTACTGTGAATGAGGTGGTAATGACATGACATACTCATGTACATAGATATTTTACAATTATTTTTACGTTTACTGTATAAACCCTCCCTGCACTTTTAAAAAACCACCCTTTACTTTATAAATAACAGCATACAACGTAAATTTATATGTACGTGATAGGTAAATGACGTTTGTAGATGCCAGAGGAAATTATTCCGCAGCCAATAAGAGCTTTACGGCTGTTATTCATTGAGGCCAAAATAGCGGCCGACATCTGTAAACCTTTTCCCTTCATTCGGCGTATCTAAGAGTTTCACCTTATCTGTTATGGTTAACACCTTCCTTTGCCGCTTAGGCTCACTACCAGAAGCCTTAGAAGATGAAGGAAGCTTGGGAGGCATTGCAAAGGTTAAAATACGCGAGTAAAAAAATCACAAGCAAAACATATTAATAAGCGCAATGTGAACGGCGCACACGTGAGTTAGACTGAACGAGTGAGGCGAGACAATGGAAGATGGTGCAAGCCTTTGTCCGAAACGCTGATAGCGGTATCGTATTTTACATGGTGCAATACTGTTAGTATTAATGTTTTTTACTATTTTTTACTCTTTTATTATTCGTTTTATTATTCTTAGGCTAAGAAATACGTTTTTTTATATATAAAATCATGAAACTACTGGAAATTTTAATATATGCTAGCTCACGTAGGTGCGACCCCAATGCATTGTACGCTATCGAACAGTATTTCACATGATGCAATACAGTGAGTTATATATCTAAATTTATGTTTTTTACTATTTTTTACTGTTTTATTACTCTTAGGCTAGGAAATACTTGTTTTATCAATAAAATAATGAAAATTTCAATATGTACAAGCTCACGTAGGTGCGACCCTTTTCGTTTTCTGAAACGCTGATACCGGTATCGCATTTTACATGGTGCAATACTGTTAGTATTTATGTTTTTTACTATTTTTTACTGTTTTATTATTCTTAGGCTAAGAAATACGTTTTTTATCAATATAATCATGAAACTACTGGAAATTTTAATATATGCTAGCTCAAGTAGGTGCGACCCTTTGCGTTTTCCGAAACGCTGATGCCGGTATCGTACTTTCTCTGGTGCAGAGTTACATGTTCAAATTTATGTTTTTTACTATTTCTTACTGTCTTATTATTCGTAGGCTGGGAAATAAATTTTTTTTATCAATAAAGTAATGAATTTTTTTTCCATAAAAATATGAAAATACTGAAAATTGTAATTTTTTTAATATTTTAATATTTTTGCATATACCAAAAAAAAAAATTGCCAAAAAAAATCGTGATACAGTGAATTTGCGAGGGAAGAAATGCAATAGAGCGAAGGATCACTGTATATATATATATATATATATATATATATATATATATATATATATATATATATATATATATATATATATATATATATATATATATACTGTATGCAGTGTTCCTTCCATTATCGCGAGGGTTCGGTTCCGGGACCCGGCGCGAGACAGGAAAATCGCGGAGTAGGATCAGCCTATATGTTCATAGATATTTTAATTTATTTTTACGTTTACACCGTATAAACTGTATAAACCCTCCCTGTACTGTTAAGAAACCACCCTTTACTTCATAAATAATAGCATGCAAGCGTAAATTTATATGACATTCTCATGTACATAGGTATTTTACAATTATTTTTATGTTTTCTTTATAAACCCTCCCTGCACTGTTAAAAAACCACCCTTTACTTTTTAAATAACAGCGTGCAACGTAAATTTATATGTACGTGATAGGTAAACTTACCTTATCTGTTATGGTTAACATTTTCCTTTGCCACTTAGGCTCACTACAAGAAGCTTTAGAAGATGAAGGATGCTTGGGAGGCATTGCAAAGGTTAAAATATGCAAGTAAAAAAATCACAAGCAAAACGTATTAATAAGCACAACGTGAACGGCGCACACGTGAGTTAGACTGAACGAGCCTTTGCCCGAAACGCTGATAGCGGTATCTTATTTTACATGTTGCAATACTCTTAGTATTTATGTTTTTTACTATTTTTTACTGTTTTATTATTCTTAGGCTAAGAAATGTTAAAATATGCCAGTAAAAATATCACAAGCAAAACGTATTAATAAGCACAACGTGAACGGCGCACACGTGAGTTAGAATGAATGAGCCTTTGTCTGAAACGCTGATAGCGGTATCGTATTTTACGTGTTGCAATACAGTTAGTATTTGTGTTTTTTACTCTTTTTTACTGTTTTATTATTCTTAGGCTAAGAAATACGTTTTATTTATCAATAAAATCATGAAACTACTGGAAATATAAATATATATGCTAGCTCACGTAGCAGTGACCCCAATACATTGTATGCTATCGGACACTATTTCGCATGATGCAATACTGTGAGTTATACTGTACATACGTATACCTAAATTTATGTTTTTTACTATTTTTTACTGTTTTTTTATTCGTAGGCTGGGAAATAATTTTTTTTTATCAATTAGATAATGAAATATGTTTTTTCAATAAAAAAATAAAAATACTGAGAATTTTTGTTTTTTTAATATTTTAATATTTTTGCATATACCCCAAAAAAATAATAATTTGCCAAAAAATAAACCGTGGTACAGTGAAAACGCGAGCCAAGAAACGCGATCCAGCAAAGGATCACTGTATATATATATATATATATATATATATATATATATATATATATATATATATATATATATATATATATATATATATATATATATACGAACCTCTGTCTGCAAACGTTTATGCTCTAGCACGCTTTTTCCCTCTTGATATTATATGGCAAGTTTGTTTGCTGTTTGTTCTTAATGCTTTTTTTCCATTCTCTCCATAATATCCAATCGCATAGACTTTGCATTATACCTAGATTACTGCACTGTACTTAAGCTTTGCCGAATACAATTTAAATTTTTGTATAACAGTCTGGAATTGTTATAATGAATTTTTAGGGGAAATTTTATGATTTTTTAAAACATATTTCTCAACCATGGGTATTCAAAACTGCACTATTTAAAACCGTGTAAAATAAGGGACAATTGTAGTATGTTATCCTATGCAGAGTTTCATTTGCACATTTCTAATAAAATATGTATCCCATGTTGTAACTTGCCAACTTAGTGATCAGCATTTGTAAATGCTGGCTGGAAAAACCTTTACACATTATAACCTATGAGCCTTTGCAGAAAGAACTGTGTGTAGATGGAGGAATACACAGTAACAAACCTGTTGTCAATGCTGTATTATGCTTATTTAAGAACTGATGTTAAATAATAGAAAAAACCTACTCAATATTATAATTGGCCAGAGTAAACTCATTTTGATTAAATCAAAAAATTCACAAATGTAGTAGTCGCAACATTCCCATTTCATCTGCACTACTGCTACCACTACCACTATGGTTACCACTATCACCACTCCTACTATTACCACTTCTACTCTAACTACTGCTAACAATAACAATAATAATAATAATATTAATAATATTTATTGATATGGTGATGTATTCTGTTGTAGCAAAAGATTAACTTGAATTATATCACATTACCCATGGAATATTCACTTAATACCCATATATTTGTGAAAAGAAGACTACTGTATTACTTAGAGTGGATAGAACTGGCAGTGTCCGTTCATCTGTCCTTCCTGTAGAAGACCAAGTCAGCTGCGACTTAATATTTTTGTACAAACTAATAAGAGGTGTTACACCAAAACGAATCATGCAGATAAAACCGTTAGTAGTTTTATGGAAAGACACTTGGAAGTAACAAAATATCGTGATTCCAAGAACAAGGACAGAAATAGCAGACAAATCCCTGTCCATCAGGGGCCCCAAACTCTGGAACAGACTGCCAGAGGACAAAAAGAAATGGAAACAGCACTAACCCTCAGAACGAAACTGAGAGAACATTATCACAGAAACTGGAATATCTATGTATTGTACCTATATGCTCTCATACTGTAAAAATTATTTTAAGGTATTTTGATATTTATTCAGGATGTCTCTCTTAGTGCATGTATAGTGTATGAATGGCCACTCTATATACTGCGGAAATAAGATATTAAATTTGATCTTGATTTAAGATGTCTCTTATGGTAGGCAGCGTACACTCTATCTTCAAGATTGCAAGTTGTTTATGTTGCAGTTCTGTGTCTATTAATCCTAATTCTTGGGGTGGATGCAGACAGGTTTGAGCTTGGGAATTAAGGCTGAATACCCTTCCTTGAGCCCTATCGTAGACTTACTTGTGGGCCTCTCACCTCTTGAGTAGTGCACTAACCAGTGTGAGACTGCGGTTCCTCCACCCCCCCCCCACCCAAACACCCCCCCCACATATATATATATATATATATATATATATATATATATATATATATATATATATATATATATATATATATATATATATATATATATATATTTTAGGCAATAAGGCATCCAGTGTAACTTGACAGTCATCACTTTTTTTTTTTTTTTACTATTTTACCAGTTTCTAAAAAAATTTTCTCTTTTTTCAGTTGTGTTTACGTCGCGTTCGAGTGTTAAGTGTTAAATAATTGCGCTGCCTATGCGTAAACAAGGCATCACCAAACAAACAAACACTTCGGTTTGTAAAAGGACCAAAGAAACCTTTCTATGCGGCATCCAAGCCATTGTAGGTATGTAATTTTAGTTTTTTTTAGTCAAATGTGTTTGTAATACCATTTTTTCTTGTTACCCGAAGCAAAAATGGATTTTAATTGTCTCACGTTTTGTTATTTTACCGTAATGTGGTATACAGGTATATGTAACCATGCTTTAATTCTTCAGGTTTAGATATAATGCTCGCAAGCAGGAGCTGGATTTCTTATTGCTCTTCTATGTGTGGTTTGTTTAGTAGCATTTGTTCCAAGGCGTTACACTAAATGGGTAGGAGTCAGGACGAATTACAGCAGTTTTCTTTTTAGTATTTATATATATTTATTTATTATGCCATATCATTCCTTAGAGGGATATATATATATATATATATATATATATATATATATATATATATATATATATATATATATATATATATATATATATATTTTTTATTTATTTATTTATTTATTTTTTGTCCAGTTAAGACCCGAAATATAATGTTATTTTTTCTATGTGTTGTTTCACTGATGGGCTCCCTTACCATTTAGTGCTATATGCTAACAAATTGTGCTTACTCATATATATATATATATATATATATATATATATATATATATATATATATATATATATATATATATATATATATGGATCATTTTTTACCCCGACCGGGACTTGAACCTGGGACTTATAATTACTAAGCCAAGGCGTTACCAACTACACCACAGAAGGTTAAAGGGAAACCAACCTTTCAGCTTATGTCTGCTATATTAGGGATGAATGCATTCTATCTGAATGCCACTATGGTCATATTACAGTTCTCCAACTTCACTTGATTATTATAGACGCTTCTGCCGTGAGGAAAAAATTCTCTCGCATTTAATCATGAAAATTCATAACAGTGAAACCATAATTATTATAGCAAGAGAATTTATTTCTGTTTAAAACTTTTTATTATTATTATTATTATTATTATTATTATTATTATTATTATTATTATTATTATTATTATTATTATTATTATTATTATTATTATTCTAGCAATAACTACATCGCACTACGTATATATTAAATATTTTTTTTATTTGATTTAATACATTTTACTAAAACCGCAATTCGCCTTACTCAGCAAATTTTAAATTAATTAGGTCATGTTTTTATTATTTTAGTTTTCGATCGTAAATATTTTCATTGCATTTGAGTATTTATTCCTTTTTTCTTCGTCTTTTTTTCTTTGACTAATCTTTATTTTATAATATTCGGATTCCTCCATATCTCTGGGTCCTCTGTACTTTGACTGTTTTTTTCTGTCTGTCGTTTTCCTTTGTGTGACATTGCCTCATCTCTGCCTTGTCCTTAACTTTTTTCTTTTCCTTCGTCTTGGTATTTTCTCGTGCCCGGGCCTTTATTGATGAGGGCAGTTTCTGCCTGTCCCGGTGTCACACTCATTACAAAAATATATAGAATGCAATATAGTTTCTATCACATATAATCAGTATAGAAGAGATTAATAACAGTGGACATAATTACTATAACCTTGACACAGCCACCCATAGATAATGATTCAAAATGACGGACTCTGAACGTCAAATTAAATTCAATATACTATCAGAGGTAACCAGTTTTTTTCTCCAGAAATCTTTCACCAGTCCAAAGCCTCACAGAGTAATCAAGTGTAGCACACTAACGCATTTTTCTTGCAAGATAACACATGGCTCCCATACCCCTTGTGACATGCTAATATCTATCCACCCACGTGAACCTCTTAACCCCTGGAGTGGGGCTTTTTTAACCTCCTTACGCCTACGAAACATCAAATTTGATTCCAGAATATTGCTATAAATAACAGCAATTTAGCTATAGCGCTTATGTTAATGGAGTATCAAATTTTAGGTTGAAGTCCGTGGGCGAAGATCAATTTTGTTTAAGACCTTGATGGTTATAGAGTGTAAAGGGGGGTTTACACGGTCAAACGGTTCGTCGAACGCGGTTCGACAGACAAGTGTTTTAAGTGATGTTCGAACGTGTGAACGGGGTATTTGGTTGTCGAACACGGAACGTGTTAGACAACCAAATATCCCGTTCACACGTTCGAACATCACTTCAAACACTTGTCTGTCGAACCGCGTTCGACGAACCGGAACGTGTTCGACAACCAAATACCCCGTTCGACGAACCGTTTGACCGTGTAAGCCCCCTTTAAAGTTACACGAAAACACGTGTTTAGATGCCTAAGGTTGCCAAGTTTGATTTATGACATGGCGTCGTGGCATTCCTAAGGTTACATCCATAGAACCCTTTTTGATTTTCTCATAGTGTGGGAAATATTATTTATTTATCCATGTACAGTTATCTGAATAAAAAAAGAAAAAAGGAACGCCATATGTAGATGCGATTTTTCTATGTATGAGTTTTTTTTACTGTATAAAAATATAACTATACATCCGAATATATTACTCATGTATTACCCATGTACAGTTATCTGAATAAATAATAATAATAATAAAAAAAGGAACACCGTATACAGACGCGATTTTTTTTCTCAGTATGAGTTTTTTTTGTACTGTATAAAAATATAACGATACATACGAATATATTACTCATGTATTACCCATGTACAGTTATCTGAATAAATAAATAAAAAAAAGAAAAAGAACGCCATGTATAGACGCGATTTTTTTCAGGATGAGTTTTTTTTCTTTATAAAAATATAACCATACATCCGAATATATTACTCATGTATTATAACTGAGGGTCAATAATAAAAAGATAAAAGGAACGCCTTATGTAGATGCGATTTTTGTCAGTATGAGTTTTTTTTTCTGAATAAAAATATAACCATACATCCGAATATATTACTCATGTATTATAACTGAGGGTCAATAATAAAAAGATAAAAGGAACGCCTTATGTAGATGCGATTTTTGTCAGTATGAGTTTTTTTTTCTGAATAAAAATATAACCATACATCCGAATATATTAC
>JAXCGZ010021032.1:42500-92572 GCA_037179515.1 Halocaridina rubra | reverse complement strand
ATATACTGTACTGTATGTATGCAGTGCGTATTTAGATACTCTATGTATACAGTGCGTATTTAATACTGTATGTGTACATGCGTATTTGATACAGTGTGTGTATAATGCGTATTAGATACTGTATGTATAGAGTGCGTATTTAGATACTGTATGTATACAATGCGTAGTTAGATACTGTATGTATGGAGTGCGTATTTAGATACTGTATATATACAGTGTGTATTTATATACTGTATATATGCACATATATTTACATAAGTATGTATGTACACAGCGTAAATACTGATATATGTCCGTACCTATGTATGTATGTTTTTATGTGTATTTATCTTTGTATATATGCAGCGTATGTAATTACGTATGTCCGTGCTTATGTATGTATGTTTTTTCGTGTAAAGTACTATTGTGTATGTACTGTATGTAGATGAATATGAAGATCACCATTTGTACAGAATTATTCCATTTTGCTCAAGATATATAAAAAAAAAAACTTATCACAGTTTCTAATTCCCTTTTTTATCACATTAATTTAGTCGTCTTTGGTGTATTTATTAATGTATATGAGAGTCAGGAATGTGATTAGTGAAAATATTTTATCTCTTTCTCTTATCTGATTATCTATCTATCTATACCTTATACACATGCACACACACATATATACACTCATATACACGCATACAATTGAAAGGAATTTACAAGCACATTCCTCATATCCTTATTGTCTTGCAGGTAAAATATGTACACACATGCACACACACAAACGTATAAACAAGATTACATGATAATGCGATTGATAAACAAGATATTAGTTTTTGCAAAATGCCTTCATAGTTTTAAGTGATAATAAGATATGTCATTGGATGAAAAAAATATTGTAATTTGTTTTCCCTTGCACACAAGTAATTACAAACACATATTAATGGAGAGAAGAGGGAAATGAATAATGTATCTTTTGAAGGAATACTCTTATAAGACCGTCGCATTACGATAACTGCTTATAGAAACGGACACAAGTCATGCACTTCCATTTGACAATTGTGATCCATTCTTTATTACATGTAAGATATATGGATGTGGTGAGAATGGACATGAGAGTATGTGTGGTGTTACAGAGGAGGACGCTGGGAATAGGGCGATATGGAGATGATTGATCCACTGTGGCAACCTTTATGAGAGAGGAAGGAGGAGAAGAATGAAAGCTGTCAATGTCAATTCGATTGGATGTTTACTTTCATTACAAAGTTCATGATGCTTTTGCTAATGTTAAAATGAGTTTTATATATATATATATATATATATATATATATATATATATATATATATATATATATATATATATATATATATATATATATATATATATATATATATACAGTGTTCCCCCCCTTATCGCGGTAGTTCGGTTCCGGGACCCGGCGCGAACCAGGAAAACCGCGGAGTAGGATCAGCCTTAAAAATAAAAAAAATAATAATAATAATAATTTAAAGATGATTATGACACCAGGACAGGCCAAAAATTATAAAATAAAACGGCCTTCATCAGGCTGTAAAGAGAAACAGAGATGGAGAGTGTAATGACCTGTCAGATTTGAAAGGATTATAAAAGATGTGTAATGAATATCCAGCTCTCTGCTGGGTTTTAATATACCTCTGCATTACTTTCATGATGTCTATTCCAAAAATTCTCCTTAGATATTATTATTATTATTATTGGCAACAATAATTTTCCTTTGATGATGATTGGGGAGATTATTAGTATTTTTATTAGCATTGGTTATTATTATTAGTATTATTATTATTATTATTATTATTATTATTAGTATCATCATCATTATTATTACGAATTCGTAATTAAACCAGTATGTTTACTATAAATAATGTAGTTTTGGTTGAATGAACAAGAGTTACTTAAAGATTCTCTCTCTCTCTCGCCAAGGCGCAATAAATTAATAAAATAAAATAATAATATCTCGCTCTCTCTCGCTCGGCTCACTCTCTCTCTCTCTCTCTCTCCTCTCCTCTCTCTCTCCTCGCTCCTCTCTCTCCTCTCCTCTCTCTCTCTCTCTCTCTCTCCTCTCCTCCTCTCTCTCTCTCTCTCTCTCTCCTCTCTCTCTCTCTCTCTCTCCTCTCTCTCTCTCTCTCTCTCTCTCTCTCTCTCTCTCTCTCTCTCTCTCCTCTCTCTCTCTCTCTCTCTCTCTCTCTCTCTCTCTCTCTCTCTCTTCTCTCTCTCTCTCTCTCTCTCTCTCTCTCTCTCTCTTCTCTCTCTCTCTCTCTCTCTCTCTCTCTCCTCTCCCTCTCTCTCTCTCTCCTCCTCTCTCTCTCTCTCTCTCTCTCTCTCTCTCTCTCTCTCTCTCTCTCTCTCTCTCTCTCTCTCTCTCTCTTCTCTCTCTCTCTCTCTCTCTCTCTCTCTCTCTCTCTCTCTCTCTCTCTCCTCTCTCTCTCTCTCTCTCTCTCTCTCTCTCTCTCTCTCTCTCTCTCTCTCTCTCTCTCTCTCTCTCTCTCTCTCTCTCTCTAAGTATCGCAGACGCGGGTTAATGGTACGGAAAAACAATGTAGTTAGTGCTCGGCTCAGAATGGGGTATCGGCCTTTATGGCAGGTCTCCCAGACTCTAGATATGCCACAGTACACCTCCTGTAAATTATGCGACCGTCCTAATGCTAACACTCTTGACCACTATTGTCTTCAGTGCCCCACAGTGAGAGATGTTTTACCACGAGGTCAGAACTTAATACAGATCTGCTCATTTTTACTTAATGATGACAACCTTGATGTTATTCTTGCTCGTTATCCTCACTTTGGTGGCCATTAATTGTATTGAATTATACATATATTTTCTGTATGTTGCTGTATAATTCTGTTTGTGCATTCTGCGTTTCTCTGAGCTTTACTTTTGTATATAATATACTCTGTGCTGCCATACTATGAGTTGTGTGTTAGTATGCAGCAATGTGTTATCAATGTGTACACCTCCCTGTAAACTATGTTCTATTCTTGGTTTTGTATCCATTTGAAGCATTATTTGTATGAACTCATGTAATGTCTGACGCCTTGGCGCAATAAATTAATACAATAAAAATAATTTCTCTCTCTCTCTCTCTCTCTCTCTCTCTCTCTCTCTCTCTCTCTCTCTCTCTCTCTCTCTCTCTCTCTCTCTCTCCTCTCTCTCTCTCTCTCTCTCTCTGTGTGTGTGTGTGTGTGTGTCCAACATTCTATTCTACCCAACCCCCCACACTCTCTTTGTCCCAGCCAACTAGGGAGGGGCACTTTACACAGTTATTTAAAGTAAATAAACCAACAGATGTACAAACAATGATGAGCCCTTAATAATAATAATAATAATGATGATGATGATAAAAATCTCCACAATCATCATCAAAGGAAAATTATTGTTGCCAATGATAATAATAATTATAATAATAATAAGATCTAAGCAGAATTATTGGAATAGACATCATGAAAGTAATGCAGAGGTATATTAAAACCCAGCAGAGAGCTGGATATTCATTACACATCTTTTATAATCCCTTCACATCTGACAGGTCATTACACTCTCCATCTCTGTTTCTCTTTACAGCCTGATAAAGTCTGTTTTATTTTATCATTTTTTGGCCCATCCTGGTGTCACAATAATCTTAAAAAAAAAAAAAAAAAAATGGGGGGAATAAAAAACCGCGATACAGTGAGAACACGAACCAAGAAACGCGAATAACTGGGGGAACACTATATATATATATATATATATATATATATATATATATATATATATATATATATATATATATATATATATATATATATATATATATATATATATAATATATATAATATATATATATATATATATATATATATATATATATATATATATATATATATATATATATATATATATATATATATATATATATATATATATATATATATCAGTGTGTATTTAACCATTTTAGAGTTCATTTACCTCAGTTTGTTTCCCTTACCTCTAATGAAAGGCTAAGAATTCTTAAAATAAGAAAATAACAGTATAGTGGGGGCCACAGTAGCTAAATGGCTGAGGCCAAGAGTTAGGGAGTGACAAACCTGATTAACGAGGGTTTGATTACCATTTGGGGTGTTAGGAAGGGCATCCAGCATTAATGCTCCAGCTTCAACATGTCTGTGCCCTCCCCCTTTTGAATGGTGACTAATTGTGGCACGCAATAGTTTTCAAAATATTACTGTATAGAAAAATTTTCCAAGCTTGGGATTAGAGAGAGATAATACAAGCCTTATTATCCCTACATGCTGTAAAAGGTGAGTAAAGGGAATAGAGGAGTGGGAAACTAGCACTTCCTCCACTCCAAAATTTCTTGTTGCAGCAATATAACCTGACAGATGAGGTGAGGAATGACATAATTTCATATGCAATGACCATAATCACTGTGTTTGGGAAGGTGGCCGAGTCAGAGCACACATTCACTGGAAGTTAATATACCTTGCTTACTCCTCTTAGCTCCTTGAGGATAAAGGGCTGCCATAATTCTCCCCCACACCTCCCTGCTTAGGTCATCCACAGAGTAGGTGGGGAAGGATAGTCTACAGTGAGGCCCGATAACTGTTGCTGGTTTACCCACTTTAGAAATACCATCTGCCACAATGTGTCTTTTTAATTTACGGCCACTGTGGTTGCCAATTTGTGTTAGGGTTTTATGTGTGAAAAACATTTAGAAAATTTATATTGTTTCATTCACTTTGTATGTATTTATCATATTCTGTGCTTAAAAATTAAGATAATCATGAAGATTCAGACAATGCCTCAACTTATTGAAATACTTTCAAGCATTTTGCCTGAGGTAAGATTTTACTAGGTAAGGTTCTGTGTTTGTAACTGAAAGCATAGCATTCGTTTGTGTGAATATTTGGAAAAGATATTTTTTTTATAGAATTTTTATTGTTTCAGTTTCACTGGCAATAGTGTACAGTCATTGGTATCTTGAACAAGACGTTTCCACATAGAACGTTGTTTTTATAATCATATGAGGATGAGTTAACCTTGTTGATAATAACATTTCACTGATCCTCTTATATTTCTTTAGGTGGAACGAGAGAATGTCGCCTCGAGCCAGACATTACGAGCAGCGCTGAGTAAAGTCGAGATGGCTCATCCAGGGTTTACGTATGAGATGGTGATGGGTTTAGTGCGAAAAGCAGATCTCACAGTCAACATGAATGAGTCCATTCTCAGGCTCCAGGGATTAGTCAATGAGTCTGAATGTAAGTAACAACATTAGTGATTACTTGTGAGGATTTAGTACAAAGGTATACTATTTAAATAACCATGATATAATTTAGGGAATTTTTCCTTTCTAGACTTGGTCAAGTCACCATATTCAATTTGTATGCAGCATAGACACACTTTACCTACCCTACACTTATGCCCACATTTATGCAGTTGTCCTTCATCTTACTCTGTTAATTGATTCCGCCACCTCCTGTGTAAGTCAATAATTGCCTATTGTCAAAGCATTTATATACTTAGCATATATTCTATTCCCAACCTCCTGTATGCTTTGAATCATGCCTAGGTAACTTTACTGTACTTAAACCTTACCAAATATCAATATAAATATATGTGAAACAGTACTGTAGTTGTTATATGTATTTTTGTGGGCCAAAATTATTTTTTTTATATATATATATATATATATATATATATATATATATATATATATATATATATATATATATATATATATATATATATATATATATATATATATATATATATATATTTCCCAGCGCTGTATATTCAGTACCACATAATTTAAAACCATGCAAGATGAGGCATAACTATATAGTGTAACCCATGATTATGCAGTATATGAAAGGAAATATTGATACCATTGTTTAGAAGCAGCATGTTATTGGATGGGAATTTAATTTCTGATGCTTTTTTGTCTATGTGTAAAGTATATGCTTGGACTGATATGAGAAATATAAGTAGTAGCTCTTCTATGTCCCTTATGTCTAACAATAGGTTTAACATTTTGACTTAAGGCAAATGCGAGTCTGACATTAATTTCCGGCCCCCTTAATTGTTGGGGTTCACAGAAAAACAAAACAGATTCATTTTTCTGCTAGATAATGTAGGGTAGCAAGGTATTTGTCTTAGTATTAATTAGTAATTAATTCCTCTTGCTTGCAATCTTTACAAGCTTAATACCATTTGAGTTAAACGTAAGTCTGTTTTTACACTGTGACGTAAACATAAGTCTTGTATTGGTATCCATTAAAGTAGTAATTGATATACTGTACTTATTCAAAGATATACCCTTTCCAGAGATATGTAGGTGGTTATAACTATTTCCCCCAGAGGGAGGGCAAGAATATCTCCTTCATGTTCCCCTGCATGTCGTAAAAGTCAGCTAAATGGGGCAGAGTGAGAAGACTGGGAATCTCCTCCTCTGATCTTTCCTTCCACAAAGAGTCAAGTTTTTGTTTTGATTCAACCAACCTCCTTACTAGAGAGATTTTGACTTTCATGTATAGATAAATATTAAACTCTGGAAATACAATATCTCCTTTGTTTCCAGGCGGTGACTACCGAGTCACACGAACAGAAGATGCCTTCCAGGAACTAAACAAAAAATCGGCCAATCTAAAGCGCATCCTTTCCCGCATTCCAGATGAAATCACAGATAGGAAAACATTCCTAGAGACTATCAAGTAAGAATTGATATTAAGATAACTTTTGTTTACCAGATGGGTAAGAAATGATCTTAGATAATTTGTTGTTTGTCTTGCTGGATAAGCAAAAGATTTAACAAATACATAAAATACAAGGCACCGTTTTATGTGTAACTATTAGTCCCCATTGAAATGGGGGTGGACACATGTTTTAATGATGATGAAAATTAAGAGAAAAATAAAAGGCTCAAAGGATATAGGAATACTGCAAAAGAAATAGACCATCCATAGATAATTACCAGTGAAAATTTAATTTGTATCTTTAATCATCTAACTCATAAGCAGTGTTGAGGATATTCCAAAAACTCAAGACAAGTACTGTTAAGTTGCTTTTGAGATGTTAATGAATGTTCAGTCAGATAAATTTATTTTAGATGCTTAAATTTGTAATATGAAGGAGGTTTACTGAATTGCTGTCACATACGCAATTTCCTAAATACAACAGGATTCTGAGTAAATATAAAGAGATTCTCATGAGAAAATAAACTCATAATAATTATGCCAATGTGCTGCATTTGTGTATGTAGGCACACTTATAACAGAATTCTAAGCTAGGCACAAGTGAATTTTTATCAAGCGGACTTTGATGCTGAATTTTAAAGATTAAAATGGAATAATGAAACTATTGGAAAACTTCTAGACCGAGTTGTATCAATTTAAATAAATTAATTTTTATCTACGGTTTTTCATTTTTCACACCAAATTGCTTCCCCTGCTGGAGCCATAAGCCATTCGCTTTATAGTCTTTGACTTTTCCAGAACGTTTTGTTACTTGGCTTCTGATAATGATAATAAACCCTTTTTCTAAATAGATTCTCCTATGCCCTTTTCAGAGAAATAGCGAGTGCCATAAAGAAACTATTGGATGCTGTATCGGAGGTATCGCAATATATACCTGGTGCCCAGGGCAAACAAGCACTGGAGCATCGTAAGCGTGATTTTGTCAAACACAGCAAGAAATTTAGCAACACTTTAAAAGAATATTTTAAGGAAGGACAGTAAGTTTTTGTTTTTTTCTATATGAGTTGTCATATTCCAAAATTGTATAGTAAAAATGATAATAATAATAATAATAATCTATCTATATACAAAAACCATAATTTCCATTAGTAGGGGGATGGCTGAGTTAAAGCAAAAACCTTGACTCCCTGCAGGAGGAAACTACTTATTAGGGAAGTCTCAGTCACTTGGTGCACCCTGTACAGGAGACTTTTGCGACAAGCATGAGAACACGAATGAGGTGTTTATGCCCCCTATCCTCAGGGGGAATGATAATAGTAATAATAATGATAATCTTCACTTGCTTAATTTCCTGTTTTTTGTGTCTCCGCAGAGCCAACTCTGTCTTTGTGAGTGCCACCTACCTCATTCACCAGACAAACCTCATCATGCTGACCGTGAAGGATAAGTGCGAGTGAAGTTTCGTAGCATTAACATGTTTCAATAGCCTTAATGTAGGGTTCATAGCCAGTTCTCATGCATCCTAAAGGAGGTTTTCCAAGATAATTTAATAAAAGGTCAAATTTTGTTTTGTGATCATTAAGAGGGATATTGCAAAGTCCGATAAAATAGAAGCAATATATATTTTAATATTTAAAGTTGTTCATGTCATTCTGAAGAGAGTTTTTTAAGGGAAAATGGGGAGGATGCAGAAATGCTGTTGATGGTCTGTTTTTTTCTTGTGATTCTGAAAAGTGATTTTAAAAGTATCTCTGAATAGTTTTACATTAAAGAGATGCGTTTTTATCAAATATCTAGTTTGTTCACGTGGTCCTGAATGAAGTTTACAAGTTGTTGTAAATGGTTCAGTAAAAATAAAGAGAGTTTTAAATGTAGGTGTAATCAATTCGGTAAAAAAAAAAAAAGCAGACAAATTAAAAGTGGAGTTCTTTTGTAAGTTAGTGTATGCTGTTCAGTGAAAAAAGAGCAAACTTAATATAATGGCAGAGTTTGTTAGTCTTACTCAAAAGAAAGTTTTGGTAGTAGGTATAAGTGGCCTAATGAAAAAGAGGAAAATTTCTATTAGCTATGGTATATGTGACTATGGTACTCTTTTAAGTTTAAATATTTCGCCAAATAATGAGTAAAGAAATGGTGATTCATATCATGATCTTTGGATAGAATAGAGTCCTGTGGAGGTCTGGAGGTTGCGAAATTTATATCAATCCAAAATATATAAGTTTATGTAAGTTTTCATAAGCGATTCAATGAAGAGCTATAGTAAAGTTTAATTAACAACTTTTGTTTATATTAAAATGGAAATGAATGAGAATATAAATGATAATGTGACTGTTTGTGCAGTCCCAAATGAGTTTTTTTATATGTTTGTAAGTGGTTAGATGAAAGAGGGATAAAAGTTATTAAATTAATAGAAGTTTTTTATGTGGTCTTAAAATGAATTTCTTTTTATGAGCAGATAGTGTGAAGTAATGAAAGAGAATAAGTCAATATTAAAAGAATGTTTATGTGATCGAAAAGGGATGTTGCAAGAAGGTTTTGCAATGTGGTTCAAGTTGTTTGATGAAATAAATATCTTAAAGGTGAGTTTTAAGATCTGGTGTATTAAAACGGGATCCCAATAAATTATTTTCAAATATCCTGTTATTCACTGAGCAAAGCAGTATATGGTGAACTGTTTGGTTAGTAGCAACTTCGGAATCTAGAATTTCGGTCTGATTGTTAGAATATTTCTTACTACTCCAAAGAGGGAACTTTGGTAGCACAGTGGTTAGAGCACTCGACTCTGTAAGCGACAGACCCGTGATCAAACCTGCTGCAAGGCGTTACAAAGGGCGGCCAGTCTTAATTTCCCATCTCAAATATGTATCCACCTCCAGTCGCATGGGGCTCAACAGTTACACAAAACGGCAAACAACAATTACCATAATATCTAAAAAACTGATGTATGTTTCTTATGTCATAACCTGAACCTTTTGGTTAAGAACTTGCATTTAATACACAGAAGGAAATTCAAAACAAGATTTTTAATATTTTATCTCTTATAAGTACTAAGTAAGCACTGTAAATGAAGAATAACATGCCTATTTTGATACCCTGGTGGTGCGTGAAGAAAGCTTCTATAGGTCATGTATATTTCTCTTACGATAATCATAGTCTTCAATCGTCTTTAGAACCAAAGAATATATTTTACAGTGATTCATATTTTTGGAGGATATAGAAACGTAATAGGTAATGTATATAGTCTGCCATAGAAATCAAATGTGCTTTCTCGTTTTTTATACTACAGTTGTTTACACTTGAAAAGAATTTACCCTATTTGATGGCATAAGATGCACTTTTTTTTTTTTCCAAAACAAATATGTCTTAAAAAATTACTCCCGATGTCCTATATGAAGCTGAGCCATCCCGCAGGCTAATGTTATAATATTAAAATGTTCTCACTATTGATATTTAATATTTTTACAAGAGACTGTATCCTGCTGAGTGCAGTGAGGTGGCCACAGCTTTTATAGTGGAATTGAGGTTGTAGAGCATCATTTCACAATGTCCCTCCTAGCCTCCTGTTCCAGTTGATTTGCACTCCCATACTGCCATTAGTTGGCTTTTGCAGCATCCAAGGAATACATGTTTGGTATTTTTTTATTACTGGGGGTCCTCGATTTACACTGTCCTTGAGTTACGATGTTTCGTGGTTACAGCGCATCTCCCATAAATTATTTTGCTTCTCTTTTGATAATTTTTGTTCTGTTTTATGTCTCCCAAGCGTAAAGCAGATTCTTCTGATGGCAGTGCTTCGAATAAAAGGAAAGACTTCACCATGGAAGTAAAATTAGAGATAGTAAAATGCATGGCAAGGGAGAAACTTTAATACTGCACTAGCATAAGTACAGTACTTATTGAAGCGTGTTCCGACTTACACTGAATTTCGGGTTACATCACATTTCAGGAACAGAACTCTGATGTAAGTCGAGGACTCCCTGTATTATTATTATTATTATTGATAGAACAATACAATTTAATCTCATATTTTAAATATTTTTACCTCTTACTGTCGGGATTTTAACCTGACGCTTGTAAAACAGGAGTCCAAAGCTTAGTGCGCTGAGCCAGAGAGGTCTTTTGTGTTTCACTGAACTAATCTCTGGACTGCTGTTCAACAGATTCCAGATTCAAATCCAGACGGTAAGAGATGGAATTTCTAGAAATAATACTAATTATTATAATTTTATTTTTATTATTATTATTATAATTATTATTATAGGAGTAGTTGATGTATGTGCGGATCGTGGTGAGTATGTGTTTCTTGGCTCGACCACCCCCTTGCAAGAGGAAATGGTGCCATGTATATGTGTGTATTATTACTATGAAAGTATGAAAGGCTGACAATCCCATCCTCTCATTTTCTTCTAGCTGAAAAAGGTGTTAGGATGAGCAGGGTACGATAAATCCTTCTTATTTTTGTTCGCCCAATACCACTTAGCTTACCTCCGTGGGCTCTATTTTAGTTTTTAATAAATTTATTTGTATTATTATTATCATTATTATTATTGGTTATTATTATTATTATTATTATTATTATAATTGTTATTATAATTATTATTATAATTATTATTATTATGATTATTATTATTATTATTATTATTATTATAATACAACAGTGAGCATTTGGCAACCCTATCCATACAGAATTTGCACTTCATGCCTCAAAGTAGTCGATGAAAGGAGAAATATGGATAGGGTTTAATAAAATAGTTTTTCTTTTTTCTTTTTATTCAATGTGGTTACCCCTCTGGCTTTAGAACAGAAAAGGTATCATGATGGAAATATACATATTTATATTTTCTATGATCATTGAATATATATAGACCACTTATGCAATAGAAATATAAATTGCTACTTATGCAATCAGAGCATTAGTAGCAAGAAAAATAGTAATATTTTCACAGATACTGTTTTATGCTACTGAACCGAAAAGTACATCTTATGACTAGATACAATGCAGTGCACATTTTTGTCGCATTTTCCTATTAATCCTAAACTGATTTTTAATTAGGCTATTCACAGATTTTATGGAATTTTGTTTACATTACATAATTGACTCTAGACTGAGGAAAGCAGGTTGTGATTTTTATGTAGTTATTGTACTAGAATTTGAGAATTAAGTTTTGATTTTATATCTGAGTATTTGAGCCTGGAATTGGAGCATAAGATATGATTTATGTGTTGTAATTAATGCTGAATTGAGCGAGTTGTTATTTTGTATGGAATAACAGGATGGGAGAGATATTTTGTGGTTTAATTAGAGTAACTGGTATCAGGATTTTTTGAAGGAGTGAGCTGTACCAGACAGAGAAATCGGTTGTGATTTATATGTAGTAATTGGTACAGGAAGAAATGTATAAGTAGTCACTTTATATTGAGTAATTGGTATTAGAATTGGATATATGAGTACTTGGAATAGCATGGGCATAGAATACCCATCATTGCATACCTCATATTGCATAAACATTAAAAATAGTGTTTATGCGCAAATATTAAGCAAAATCAAAGAATGGTTCACTTAGGGTATAGTTGTGTGTTTCCGTCTAAATTCCACTCGCTGTATTTATCATTCCTTTGTGTGTGTTCTGCAGTATTCCATTTCTTTAAGGATCCCTCTTTTCAAAGAACTCAGAATGCTTCGGAACACTATTGTTCTCATTTTGTGTTTATAACTATTTGGGACCCAAGTTTGCACATGTCCAGGTAGTGAATTTATCTAAGTTTTGTGTGTTGAACTAAGATTGTAAAGTCATGCAAAAAAGGACTTAAATACTTGTATTACAAGTTGTTTTGTTATTTTGGGTATTCCTAACCCATGGTTAAAGAACCAAATATTTAATGTTTATGATGCATATGCCATGGCTGCTGAGCCCCCTTGTAAGAGGAGTGGCCAAGTCAAAGTATACACATTCACATGAAGCGAAATATACCCTGATCACTCCTCTTAGCTCCTTTGGGATTAAGGGCTGACAAATTTCCCCCCACCACCATCATCCTGCTTGGGTCATCCACAGGGTACATTGGTAAGGATCATCTCCCATGAAGCCTGACAGCTACAATTGCTTTACCTGTTCCATTGTCAGGTAGAGGATTTTGTGGTCAGTATCAATGTCAAAAATTGTATACATCGCAGATTTTCCCCATAATGTTGGAAAACCGTGGAAACCTTAATATTCATTGAGATTGTTTCGTAGAATAGAAAACGAATTAAACTTTTATCGTCAGCAGTTGACCTTATTTTTCTTTCCTCACCACAAGGCAGTTCATGAAAGAGGAAGATTTATATGAAGTAAAATGACCCAGTCCTAAATGTTATCATATTAATGTCTTAAAAAGCATTGGAGCCAATTGCTGCTGTTGTTATCAGACAGTGTGCTAAATTTTACTTTTTTCATTCCTTTTAATTACTTTGTCTCATCGACTATAACTGAAAATGAGTCATTGTTCAACTCTTCTTAGATGGGGTATGGACCCTCACTTAATGAAAGCCTAATCAGTTTGAAATGTTTACCTTTGTTTAGACGATAACTGTGTTTAGACAGTAACTTTGCTCAGACAATAAGTTTGTTTAGATGAAAACTTTATGTGGTAACTTGTTCAACCTTACAGTTTGAGTTGTGCACATGCATTATTAATTATGATATGTAATCACTGTAATAGGGAATTTAACCAGCCCACAAAATAATATGGGTATACCCTTGGGTAAGATATGTATTAAGATATATGGATATGAAGTATGGGTATTACATATATTAAATTTATGGATATTCTATTTGGACATCTTAAAATTAGATGATGTATTATTTTCTTATACATTAAGCATCGAGTGGCCTTGCTCTCATGGCTATACAAACATAGGGTATGCTCATAGACTTTTATGACTCCAATACAGAGATTGTAGGATTATAGGGTATGTGTTTAGACTTTCATGAGTACAGAACAGTGCATATACGGATGTTTACCATGCCTTGCACTCATGGACGTACATACCCTGGGTATTTATGGTATGTCATTAGACTTTTGTGAGTCCAGAACAGAGGATATATGAGTGCTCACCATGTCTTGCACTTATTGGCGTACAACCCTGTATATAGGGCATGGCCGTACACTTTCGTGAGCCCATAGTGGAGAATGCAGGAATATTAACTATTTGTATTATAATGTATAAAGAATGTTTGACAAAATAGGCCTAAGGAACTTGTAGAATGTCACTTTATTTTCATGTTTTTATTTCTTGCACATTTCTCTGGTCTGGTGGTGTTAATTTCTCTATTTCACAGTGAGAGAGAATAGAAAGTTTTTATTTTTTTTAACTGCAGTGTCCTTATGGTTGTAGCCAATCTGGTGGCAGAAGACAGTATTGTTGTATGAAATAATGATTATTTATAAATTTGTTAAAGGTACAGTCTTTATGCAAATGTGGTTAGTACTTACATACATACCTACCTACATACAGTATACATTGGTTGCAATCTCCCTTCTAAGGAGCATGGCTTGCACATTTTCCTAAAACCAAGCTTAACCGATCTTTTCTTGTAACTCCTTGGGGTTAAAGGCTTGTCACTGTACCCTCCCATCACCACCTTGCTTTTGTCATCCACAGGGTAAGTGAGCAAGGATCTGCTGTGAGGCTTGACAGCTGCAGCTGGTTAGTGCCACGTGTTAATTGTTCCTTATATTTATCCTGTCACTAAAAGTGTAATTTGTCCTCATTGTTATTTATCTGTTCGTTGTTTTATTTTGTTTGTTCAAAGATATGTACATTCTATCATTGTTTTAAATTTTCTACCAGATTTATTTTCTTGTAATGTTGCTACCCTTAAATGTGTTCATTAATTTTTCATCTTATAGTCTTTCTTTTATAGTTACATTCTTTATATTATAATTAATTTGATTTGTGTCTTTTTTTAACGAGTTTGCCCCTCAACTTTATCCTGCTCAGTGACAGGGTGTGACCCATTTTCAACAGTTCTTAAAGATTTTGCTGAATTAATTTCATCCGAACTTTTATGTTAATGAGTATTTCACTGAATTACTTTCATCTTCAACTTTCATTCTTGAAGATTTCAGGAATTAATTTCACCTACAACTTTCTTAACTGAAGTTTTCTTTTAATTAACTTCAGCTGAAGCTCTAGTAACTGAATTAACTCATTTAATTTCATCTTCAACTATTGTTTCGGAAGATTTTGCTTAAACAATTTCATCTTCAAGTTTTAATGTTCAAGAATTCATTGAATTAATTTAATTTGCAACTTTTGTTTCGAATGATAAACTGAATTAATTTAATTTTTTATATCCAAATTTCTGATAATTAATCTTTTTATTTTCTTCATTCGAAATTTTATGCTCATTTCGGTTATCTTTGCTATAATATATCCATTCAAAAGAAGAAGAAGAATCCACTTTAGAATATTTTATTTTTTATTTTTTCATATTACTCCCAATTAGTTTCTTCTTAACCATTCTGAAAATACAGAGTCAGTATAGAATAGCAGTTTGTGTTAACTTTTAGCTTATATACAAAGCATTTTTATCAATCTTTTTTAGCAACCTCAGAGGTGCAATTTTCCTTATAAAATTGTTGTCACAAAACGGTCTGGGAGTCTAAAAGTTGGCTGATAGTTTCAACAACTAAAGCTCTCTTCTAAGATAAGGCTGTTCTTTTGAACAGTTTGATGTTCATAGAGTATGGATTCAGATACTTGTATGTCGAATTTTGTTCTCTCTTTTCTTGGTGTTCGGGAACAAATTGATTTCCTCACATTCTATGTGTTTAGAGACCTGTGTGTCGATTTTAGTTCTTTGCTTTTCATAGAATTCAGTCATTATTATTATTATTATTATTATTAATATTATTATTATTATTATTATTATTATTATTATTATTATTATTATAAGCCAAGCAACAAGCCCAGCTGGAAAAAGTCAGGGAAGACAATTAGGTGAGGAAAAGGGAAGTGGAGGTCCTATAGTATATGATTTCTTTGGTTATGGGGAGAAAGAACTCCTTGTTCATATTCTATGCTTTTGTTTTAAGAATCGAGTGTAGAAAATTGGGGGGCAGTTAGGTCTTACAATCCCCACTACTTTTATTTCACCTTAAAAACCAATTGACTGAGTAGTTAAAGTACGGAAGTGTAACTATATTTGTACTTCACTTCATTTACAACAATTGTGAGCACCTGGTTGCTTCAGTAGAAATTACCTTTTATATAAAAAAGTGTCCCCAGCTAGTGAAAACTTAAGTTTTTATAATACACATCTCCCTTTTCGATGCAGTGTACAAGGTTTCTATTGATAAGTGAAGTTTTTATTAATAATACTTTAATTTTAACTTGTAGCAGAATCCTCCTATGAGACAGAGATCTATTTGTGGAAAAGTTTCTTGTCCAATTTTGGAGAGCGAGATTTAGATATTTAGTCATAGGTGTGTGGTATTACAAAGGCAGCAGTGAGAAGCATGAGACCATGAGAAGTATATGCTCATTAACATTGCTTATGAACAGGAATAACCGTATCATTGTTACTGTTATATTTTTTTTTAGTGCTTTGTAAGACATATGTATGCCCGTTATCATTCTTCACCTCGAGCTGTAAGTGATTTAATATATAGTATGTCACATCCAGTGTGTTGTTAGCTTTCCCTAAGTTGCCTGGCAGAGTGACCCTGAGTCCCTTAGGAAAGCTGCAGCCGATCCTGGACTTTCCCACAGAGCTCTAAGGGAGTGTGTGTTGTGTTGTTACTAATTTGTAATCATTATGCCTGTTAAGTTAACAGGGCTAAGAGACAACAATATGTCTCTACAGCCTTTTTTGACTACTTTGAAAATCTTACTCTTTTGCCATGAAATATGTCAGGCTCAACCTTCCGATCCTTTGGTATCAAGACGATCTTTTTCCCTTGATACCACAGAGTTCCTTTGAATATTAGAAAAAAGTTCAGGTAGGAAAACCATATTTACGTCAGAATTAGTATGAAGTAGGAACTGATCGTGCTAATTATAATATTTCTTTTTTTTTCTCTAGTCTTATAGACAATGAATATATTATGGGGACAGGGCAAGTAGAACAGTTTGGAGACATGGTGAGACTGAGATGGTTTGGGCATGGGATGAGGGGTATGTTGGGAGAAGGATGCTGATGATAGAGGTGCCAGGCAGGAAAGGGAGAGGTAGGCCTAAAAGGAGATTTATGAATGTGTAGAGGGAGATAATGAGTGTGTGTGGTGTGACGGAAAAGGATACAGGGGACAGGGCGATCTGGAAGTGATTGATCCTCTATGGTGAACCCTGACAGGGGAGGCAGAAAGATTTGATGATGATTATTGTCATTCTATCCGAGGAAGCTGCCACATATAAAGTTATTTTTCATTGCTGTATTTATCTTTCTTTAAACATTTTGGGTGTAAAGAATCTTGTCTTCATATAGCCAGTTTTGTAACATTGACTTTTGATCAAATAAAAGTGTAAATGCAACACTTATTCTTTCTTTGTCATAGATTTCCAGAAATTCTATGAACACCAAGATTTAAGCCTTTGAGTACTTGGTATACACTAAATGGAAATTTAAGGAAATGGTTACTATTTTTAGAATGTCATCAATAGAAGTTCCTTACTGAAGGTTTCCTAAGGGGGCTGCAGTAGCTCAGTGATAGATTGTGTTAGTCTTGAACTACTAACGTGGACTTAATCCACTGTGGGGTGTTTGGAAGGGCATCCAACCTTAATCCCCCAGCTCCAGCATGTATTTGCCCACCTCCATTCGATTGCAAACTAATTGTGACGTATAAAATGGTTTATTCAAGCTTACGTATACCTAGGCCCTGAGTAAACAGCAAGTTTAAGGTATATAAAGCAGTGTATAAACATTTTTTACCTTTTTGTAGAATATCACCTTTGAAGCTATCCCAAGTATTCCATGCTCCATATTCTTAGACACAGTCATCCCAAGGAAGGGCAAGGTGTAGGACTTATCTGCTTGGTGTGTCCATTATATTGAAAAATAAGGGTAATTATATAGTCCCTTGTGGGGACTGCAGTAGTGCATTGGCTAGAATGTCCTACTCTGTAAGTAACAAGCCTGTATTCGAGCTCACTATGGAGCACAAGGAAGGGCATCCCTTCTTAATCCTAATTGTAGCTCCAACTTGTCTTTGTTCACCCCCATTCGAATGTGGATTAATAGTCAAATAAAACAGCAAACATCAACAACAACGTAGTTACCTCTTTGCTGATTGTAAAGTGTCCACTAAATATTATTACAGTTGAATCAGATTTTGCTGTTGATGGTGGTATTTAAACTCTGTACCAGTTTAATAATTCAAAGGAGACCGCAGTAGCATAGTGACAGTGTACACGAGTTGGAAAACGGCTAAAGTGGGTTTATCTCACTTCTTGGAGCTTTAAGAAGATCATCCAACCATAATCCCCAACTCCAATTTGTCTGTGTCCATCCCCATTTGAATGGGGACTACAGTGTTACCCCGGTTATTCGCGTTTCTTGGTTCGCGTTCTCACTAAAATAAAGCAGACTTTATCAGGTTGTAAAGAGAAACAGAGATGGAGAGTGTAATGACCTGTCAGATGTGAAGGGATTATAAAAGATGTGTAATGAATATCCAGCTCTCTGCTGGGTTTTAATATACCTCTGCATTACTTTTATGATGTCTATTCCAATAATTCTGCTTAGATATTATTATTATTATTATTATTATAATTATTATTATCATTGGCAACAATAATTTTCCTTTGATGATGATTGTGGAATTATTATCATCATCATTATTATTATTATTAAGGGCTCATCATTGTTTGTACATCTGTTGGTTTATTTACTTTTAATAACTGTGTAAAGTGCCCCTCCCTAGTTGGCTGGGACAAAGAGAGTGTGGGGGGTTGGGTAGAATAGAATGTTGAAGAGAGAGAGAGAATCTTTAAGTAACTCTTGTTCATTCAACCAAAACTACATTATTTATAGTAAAAATAATGGTTTAATTACGAATCCGTAGTAATAATGATGATGATAATATTAATAATACATACATACATACATATACCTTGGCTGTTTCCCCCTTTAATTGGGGGGTAGCCGACCTCAAGAAAGGAAAACAAATAGGGGGATTACTTTGCTCTATGGGCAATGACGAGGGAGCTAGCGACCGTTCAGATGGCACTGCTGGAGTGCCACAGCCCATCCTCCCGGCTCTTCCACAACCTGTGTCGCTTCACAACTGCCAGCTCCTCCTACTGCCCCTACCACAGGGCTATCTCTGTAAGATGCAGCCCCCTGGTAACAGCAGATGCCCATCAGAGCCGCATCACAATCGCTCGCCACTCATTCCTATTCCTAGCACGCTCGCTTGCTTCCCTCACATCCATCCTCCTATCATTCAGGGCTCTCCTTACTCCATCCATCCATCCAAACCTAGTTGGCTGGGACAAAGAGAGTGTGGGGGGTTGGGTAGAATAGAATGTTGGAGAGAGAGAGAGAATCTTTAAGTAACTCTTGTTCATTCAACCAAAACTACATTATTTATAGTAAAAATAATGGTTTAATTACGAATCCGTAGTAATAATGATGATGATAATATTGATAATACATACATACATACATATACCTTGGCTGTTTCCCCCTTTAATTGGGGGGTAGCCGACCTCAAGAAAGGAAAACAAATAGGGGGATTACTTTGCTCTATGGGCAATGACGAGGGAGCTAGCGACCGTTCAGATGGCACTGCTGGAGTGCCACAGCCCATCCTCCCGGCTCTTCCACAACCTGTGTCGCTTCACAACTGCCAGCTCCTCCTACTGCCCCTACCACAGGGCTATCTCTGTAAGATGCAGCCCCCTGGTAACAGCAGATGCCCATCAGAGCCGCGTCACAATCGCTCGCCACTCATTCCTATTCCTAGCACGCTCGCTTGCTTCCCTCACATCCATCCTCCTATCATTCAGGGCTCTCCTTACTCCATCCATCCATCCAAACCTAGGCCTCCCTCTAGCATTTCTCCCATCAACTCTCGCATTCATCACCTTTTTCAGCAGCCTTTCATCATCCATCCTTTCCACATGGCCAAACCATCTCGGAACATTCATATCTACTCTGGCTGCAATTTCTCTCCTCACACCCGTTCTTGCTCTCACCACTTCATTCCTAACCCTATCCAATCGAGATACACCAATCATACTCCTCAGGCATTTCATCTCAAACACATTTAGTTTCCGTCTCTCACTTACTTTCATACCCCATAACTCTGATCCATACATCACAGTTGGCACAACCACTTTCTCATACAAAACTTTCTTAACATTCATTTCCAACCCTCTGTTCTTCATCACTCCTTTCAATGCACCCAACACTTTACATCCTTCATTCACTCTGTGACACACATCTGCTTCCACTCCACCATTTGCAGCTATAACCGAGCCTAAATACTTAAACTGATTAACCTCCTCAAGTGTCTCTCCATTCAACATAACATTCAATCCAGCGCCATCCTCATTTCTTGTACACCTCATAACCTTACTCTTTCCCACATTCACTCGCAGCTTCCTTCTCTCACACACCATTCCAAATTCTGACACTAACTGACACAGCTTTTCCTCTGAATCTGCCACCACCACAGTATCATCTGCAAACAGCAACTGATTCAGCTCCCACTCATTATCATCCCAATCTACCATTCTCAAACCTCGACCACGCACTCGCTCATTCACCTCTCTTACAACTCCATCAATATACAAATTGAACAGCCATGGTGACATCACACATCCCTGTCTCAGTCCCACACTCACTGGAAACCACTCACTCACTTCATTCCCTACCCTAACACAAGCTCTACTACCCTCATACAAACTCTTCACTGCATGCAACAATTTACCATTGATTCCAAATAATCTCAAAACATTCCACATAGCCTCTCTATCAACTCTATCATATGCTTTCTCCAGATCCAAAACTGCAAAATACACATCCTTACCCTTTGCTAAATATTTCTCACATAACTGCCTAACTATAAAAATCTGATCTATACAACCTCTACCTCTCCTAAAACCTCTCTGCACTTCCGCGATCACATATTCTGTCTTATCCCCAATCCTAATAACCAGTATCCTACCATACACTTTTCCTACCACACTTAACAAACTTATACCCCTAAAATTACTGCATTCATACATATCTCCCTTACCTTTGTATAGGGGCACTATACAGGCAATCACCCAATCCACTGGCACCAATGACAACATAAAGCATATATTAAACACTCTCACTAACCATTCCAATGCAGTCACACCCCCTTCTTTCAACATCTCCGCTCTCACACCATCCATTCCAGGTGCTTTACCTGCTTTCGCTTCATACAATGCCCTTTTCACCTCCTCTCTTGTAATCTCTCTCTCATTTTCATCTCCCATTACTGGCCCTTGAACCCCTCCCACTGCCACTATAGCTGCCTCTCTATCTTCCTCAACATTCAGCAAGCACTCAAAATATTCTGCCCATCTTTTCCTTGCATCGTTCCCTCTTAACATCTGTCCATTCACATCTTTCACTGTCTCTTCCATCCTCGATCCACCCTTCCTTGCTCTCTTCACTTCTTTCCAAAACTTCTTTTTATTCTCCTCATATGACCTACTAAAATCCTGTCCCCACCTAACATTTGCCAACCTCTTCTCTTCCTCTACCTTCCGCTTGGTTTCAACATTTTTCTCCCTTATCTCTCTTACTTCTCCCTACTTTTACACTGCAGCCATTCCTCAAAAGCCCTCTTTTTCTCTTCCACCTTCATTTTCACCCCTGCATTCCACCACTCGCTGCCCCTCCTCATGCCACCTCCAACAAACCTCTTTCCACACACATCACTTGCATGTCCCACAAAACATTCTTTCATCAACCCCCATTCCTCCCCTAACTCCCCAACTTCTCTTTCTTTTACCCTGTCATATGCCACTCTCAACCTGTCCTGATATTCCTGTCTCTTCTCTGGCTTTTTCAACTCTTCCACCTTCACTATTTCCCTTCTACATCCCCCCACACTATTTCCCCACTCTTTTGCTACTACCACTTTTGCTTTAACCAAAAAATGATCAGACATCCCAGCAGCCACACCCCTGAATGCATGTACATCTCTCACTCTATCAATCATGCTCTTTGCTACCAACACATAATCCATCAATGCTCTTTCTTTCACTCTTCCATTTGCCACTCTCATCCATGTATACTTATTTATTAACTTCTTCTTAAATAAACTATTACCTATCACCAACTCTTGCTCCACACACATATCTAACAGTCTCTCGCCACTCTCATTCCCACCTGGTACCCCATACTTTCCTACAACACCTTCTATCTCTCCATCACCCACTCTGGCATTCAAGTCACCCAACACAACTACATAGTTCCTTCTACTCAGACCATCCACACATCTAGTTAACTCATTCCAGAATTCATCCCGCTCTTCCTCACTTCTCTCACATCCTGGCCCATACGCACTAACAAAAGCCCAACATTCCCTTCCTATCCTAGCCCTCTCCCACATCAGCCTAGATGACACTTCTTTCCATTCCACTACCTGATTTACCATCCATTCACTCAGCAATAATGCCACACCTTCTCTCGCTCTCCCCCTTTCAACCCCAGACACCCTACCCGTCACATCACCAAATGCCACTTCTCCTTTTCCTTTCATCTTCGTCTCACACAATGCCAATACATCCATCCTCCTCCTACCAAACATATATCCAATCTCACATCTTTTGCTCTCTATCGTACTACAACCACGCACATTTAGACACCCCAAAACTAGAGTTTGGGGAGAAGTTTTCTCCCTCCCCTTCTTCTTTGACGTCTCGCAGGAGGTTGATACAAGGGGGGGGATTCCTAGTCCCCCCGCCCCGTCCACTTTTAGTCGCCTTTTACGACACGCAGGGAATACGGTGAGGCTATTCATCAAAGGAAAATTATTGTTGCCAATAATAATAATAATAAGATCTAAGGAGAAGTTTTAGAATAGACATCATGAAGGTAATGCAGAGGTATAGTAAACCCAGCAGAGAGCTGGATATTCATTACACATCTTTTATAATCCCTTCACATCTGACAGGTCATCCCACTCTCCATCTCTGTTTCTCTTTTACAGCCTGATAAAGGCCGTTTTATTTTATAATTTTTGGCCTGTCCTGGTGTCATAATCATCTTTAAAAAAAAAAATTTTTTTTTTTTAAAGGCTGATCCTACTTCGCGATTTTCCTGGTTCGCGCCGGGTCCCGGAACCGAACTACCGTGATAAGGGAGGCAACACTGTATTTGTGATATATAAAATGGTGCATTATTTAAACTACTGGTTTGACAATTCCAGAATGGTCTGACATTTGCTAATATATTACTTTGACATGTGACTGTTATTTAAATACTGCTCTTTGGATATTGGTATTATTGAACTTTGAAAGGCATAAGTGAAAATAATGTTACTGTGTGAGAATGGTAATTAACTAGTTATTTGGAAGTAGAGAGATCACTAATTATGGCACAGTAGTAGCATTTCGAGTCTTAATATACTTTGCTGCTGATTCAATCCTGTCTCAGATGGATTAGCTTTGTGTCATTTTTTACCAAAGAAATTGAGCAATTATTTGGGATTAGGTGATTATCTGTAGATCTACCTTATTATTTAGCCTATACCTGGATATCACTGGGTTCATGTGATTGGAGAGAGGGTTTGGTCCCCGGCTGCATACTAGGTATAGAGTCGGGCTCCTTGCTATCACTTTATCACTGTCCATTGCCACTGCCTTTCTCTAAAGACTAACCTTTGATGCATAAGTCTATGTGAGAGAAGTGACCAAAGTGAAGTTATAAACTGACGCAATAGCAAAAAAAAAATTGCATAATTTTGTGTCACACTTGGTATCATATTTTTATGAGTAATTGAGCTTATATTTTTATTAAATATAGAGTGCTCATGGAAAGAATGAAGGTGCCAGTTCTCCTATACTATGTAGACGAAAATATTAGTTATCATACCTACGGTAATTATATGTAAATTACCTTCTGTATACAATTGAATTAATTTTTGTACAGTATATGACTACTGTGAATAATGTACATTATGTAATTATCAATTTCACAGACAGTATAGACTTTTATCTATCTCATGCTCCCCTTCTAGGGGGACACACAGGTTTCTTGTCAGACAATGATTTGTCAAATGAGGACATGGGAGACAGTTCCTTAGGTGCACTTGTGAATTAACCTTTTTTCAAGAGTTTAAGTAAGTGGTGTGTAAGTGCCACCCAGTTAACAGGAGCACTGGTAGTGGAACAAGTATGGGCCACCCTGTCAGGATTAGCTACAGAAGGTAGTGCGTGTATGTGGTGCCATGTTACCAGGGCCAATGTGAAATGGAAATATGCAACCCATTAGCAAGCAATGATTAATCGTTTACATTGTTTTATACTATGATTTTATGGATTAAGCTTTAATGTCCTAATATGCCCATTTCTATACATTTACTTCCCTCTTTCACGGTGTTTAACAAGAATCAGTCATAACCACTATCCTCCTTGTGAGGAAAGTGGCCAAGTCAAAGCAGATACGCGTTACCAGAAACTAATATTCTTCGATCACGCCTTTGAATTTCTTGGGGATAAAGAGCTGCTACAATTCTCCCTACCACTCTGCTTGGGTCGTCCACAGGGTAAGTGGGTAAGGATCTTCTGTCATGAGACCTGGTACCTTCTGCTGATTTACTCCCACTACTTCATCTCATGTCTATTCTACAAAGCTAAAGTAATGGTAACTTAATATCTCCACATTGACAACAGTGTGTGTAGAATATCAGTATTACTGTAACAGTTTCTATCCATTATATCCTGTCTCAAATGACAAGTAAATATCACCAATATGGTTAAAGGAAACATACTCTCAAGGAGTGAAGTCTTTAATGATTCATGATGATCCTAGTGAATAAGGTTTATCCAGCAAATATATTTGTTATAGTTTTATGGCATTTGTGCCTCTGTACTGTAAAACTTTGCAACTGAAACCTTTGCACTGATGTAGCTGAGACCTGTGTCTCAGTACTTATTATGATTTGTTCTAGGAAAGAGTGTTTAATAATAATCAATGACTAAAACATTATATATAATGGACACTGGGCTGTTACCTTACTATTTTATTATGCCCAGTTTGCTGTTTTGCTAGCCTAAGTACCATTAACACTTCTAAACTGACATTCTTACTTGGCGACGGATCTGAGAACAATATAATCCACGAAGAAGGCTACACTGAACAACACTAATAGAATGAAATTCACGACACGTCTGACTTGGTGTGCTGTAAAGCCTCCATCATCTGACACAGCAGCTGTGTGATTTACTGCCTGTGCTCTCTCAACATCATCTATATTTTCTTCTTGCAACTGACTGTATGGTTGCTGTATGAAAAGTATAGAATTATTAGGCTCCTTGTCATTGCATGACTTCTTTTATGGTGTACAGACACTCTCTTACTTACGAACGAGTTTGGTTCCTAAGGTCCATTTGTAATTAGAACTGTTCGTAAATTCTGCTGAGGTGAAAAAAGTACTGCACAGTTCATACATATGCTGTACTGTACAGTAATTAGGCTAAAGACACTAAACTACTACATAAATTATACATTATTAACGAATTTTAATACAGTGAAAATATTGAAATAGTACAATACAGTACAGTAATACATACATTAACACATTGGTAGATTTTTTTTTGTATCTGCGAATGTTTGTAACTCTGTTGTTGAAAGTAGGGGAGCATCTGTATAATGGGATTGCTTGGATATATATTTTATGATATATGTTTATGATTTTTGGAGTTTAAATATAAAATATTGTTGATGCAATTACTTGCATATATGTGAATACTGAGCTCTTTTATGTGTCACAATAAATCTCCATTTGAAAGAGGTGGACGCAAACATGTTGGAGCTGAGGGTATAGGCTGGAGGCCCTTCATAATGCCCCACGGTGGAATCAAATCTATGTTAGCCGCTTCCCAACTCACCCGCTCTACCTTGTGCTTTCCCCACATATATGTGAATACCTGTATACTATTTTGAACTTTAAGAGTGTAATTTTGAAATGGAGCAGCTGAAAGAACTAAATGAATGGTTATAATATTGCTAGGCAGAAAACAAAAGCATTAATATGTAGTATGGTAATTACCCAATTAGGTAATTACTATACTACATATTAATGGTTTTGTTTTCTCCCATACAATATTATAACTATTCATTTAGTTCTCTCTGCTGCCCCATTTCTAATTTACGCTCTTAATGTTCAAAATTCAGTTCCATTTTCTCGCTGATCCCTCGTTTGCACGGCTATATTGACTGGATAATCAGATCATTATGTCCATCATCTGTATAGCCTGTGAAAACGTTTCGTTCGAGCTCCTTCCCTCACTTAGCCTCATGTTCACATTATTGTAATGACTGGATAATCAGTCATTTAACTTAAGAATCACTGGAAAAGAACCATCTCTTATCCTTACTTCTACAACAGGTGACAGACTCGCGGTCAAGTCCACCTCAGGATGTTAGAAATGGCATCCAGCCTTAATCCCCCTGCTCAGACCTGTCAATCTACCCTCCCAATGAGGATTAATAGTGACACATAACATGGTATTTACACTAAAATTCCACAACCACAATGCAATTTTATTAAGAACAACAACAAACTACTAACCTGAGAAGGGTCACTCATTCTCATACCAGGTGTTGAAGATACAATCTCAACTACTTTTTTACCCAAATTACTTGTAGGTTTTGATGCACAACAGCCTCTAGTAGTTAGGAATATCGTTGCTAGCAGGGAAATGGTTGTTAAAATCATTGTGCCCGAGTAGTAACGAACTGTCAATACAAAATAAGGAAAATTAATATGGATAATAATGAAGACTTGGATTAAACTAATTACTCACATTGTTTCATGTCTGCAGGAGTTTTAGCTATGCAGGCTATATCAGTAATGATGAATATTTTTGCTCCGTAATTTTACAATTTTTTTTCATTTTTTTATTTAAGGATTAAACTGTCTTTGTTTACTGTTTTAATCAGGAGTTCCTAAGAAAACTATATGAATCGTTGTTTAACTTTAATATGAGTTTTATTTCTTTTAGATCTCGGTGCTTCTTGTAAACACATTTATGTACTTGTAATAACCTCTATCGGGTACTTACCAACGAAAGGAATTGGTCCCCCATTAGCAGGAAGTGTTGCAAAGAGCATGAAGTAACATCCTATTAGAGCTCCCAAGGCAAATAGATGCATAATTAACCTGCACAAGAAGCTATGTAGCGGTAGAGCGTATGTAGCAAGTATTACAATGATCACCACTGCAATATATGAATTAAATTATGTTGAATTCACTCTAAACTGATATGACATATTTCATATAATACCAGACCCCTCCTCACATATTATAATGGACAGAGCAACTGGTCGAACATGTATACATGTATTTTTTTTTCTGAACTCACGGCCAAGTTATTAAACTGATTAAATTTTCTGGATACTTAAGGTACCACAAGGAATGAAAAATGGAAATAAAGTGTCGTAAGGCATCTCGTATAGACGCCTATAGCCGCTAGAGGGCAGAGTGCGCACTCGGAAACCTGCCACCATAGGACGGCATACAGAGCCTGTGTCAGTTAGTCAGAAGTCAGGCTTTGCCGGGGGCAGAACTTACATCCATAGATAGAAGTCACCCCCTAATGGGGCGGGAAGAGTGAGTTACAGGAACTATAGGAATGGGAGCTTTGAGGATTTAAGGAACCATGTAGCTTCAGAATAAATTTAAGATTCAAGAACTTGGAATATCCATCACAAACCTCGCTACCCATAGAATACGTATAGCGTAAGAAAAACACAATACGAGTCCCAGGAAATTTGACTGAAGACATTCCAAGACCTAGCAATGATGGGTATCTGAGGGGCTGGTGAAATGAAAATCCCCAAAAATAAAAAATGAAAAAGTGGGGAAAAAATCCCCATACATATAATAAATTTAGTGACAATGAAAAAAAGGGAATTGAAAATCCCTATGCTAGAATATATTAAAATTAACAATGAGAAAGGGGTACTGAAAATCCCTGTAATTAAGAAAGTTAAATAATTAAGAACTCTTCCCAGCTAAGTATTTGAACTGACAAAGATGGGAAAGAAAATGGCCCCACCGTCTTTGACAACGATTGGTAGAAGAACAAATATTGTATTTTTTTTTTTTTAGTTTTAAGTTTAGTTTTAAAATACCCTCAAAGACTCCCTTACATTTAAGTTTATTAGAATAAGTGTCATTTATCAATTGTGCATGTTGAATTTTATTATTTTTCTCACTATAAATGTTACAATTTGCAAAAAAAAAAAAAATCATACTCAACTATATATTATATTATGTAAGTAACGTAATTATGTTCATTTAGTTTCTTGCTATCATTTTGTCCTTGAATTGTAATTACATATTGTAATTGTGAATATTTTTAACTCTCTATTCACACCATGACAAATATTTTGTTTTAGTAAATAACTGCATACATCATGTCCAAATGTAATGTGTACTATTTGAGTAATGTAATAGCTTAATTAGTTTTGATCTTAAATAATTTTTTCAATGCTTACTAGCTATATATTGCAATTGTGAATACTTAATTTTGATTTTTTGCCTTTAATTACAATGCTCATTGTAAGGACAATATTTTTCTTTTGTCAGTTTTCTTTTGCATAGTAATTATGATATTCCTGTAATCTGTTTAGATGATTAAATGAGATTGTAATAGTTTCATAAGTTAGTTCATTAGCTAGTTCTGCCCTTTTTATTTTCAAAATAATGATAGTTAAAAAATTTTAAGGCTCTTATGAAAGTACTAATGCTTAGTCCGAAATATGGGATATATTTCAGAGTGTTGGTGGGGAGTTTCGTAAGGCATCTCATATAGACACCTATAGCTGCTAGAGGGCAGAGTGCGAACTCGGAAACCCACCACCATAGGACGACATACAGAGCCCATGTCAGTTAGTCAGAAGTCAGACCTTGCCGCGGACAGAACTCACATCCCAGTTAGAATCCTCCCCCTAAGGAGGCGGGAAGAGTGACGTTCAGGAACTATAGAAATGGGAGCTTTGAGGAACAAGTTAAGTTCAAGTTATCTCTAAATAAATTATTGTCAGTTGAACGATGCATCTCTATCACCAACCTCGCTAGCTATAGAATATGTATAGTGTAAGAAAAACACTATACGACAAAATGTTTGTTTGTTTGCTGTTTGCCATTTTATGTGTCATTATTAATTCCCATTTCTGGGGTGGACACAAGCAATTTGGAACTGAGGAATAAAGATTGGATGCCCTTCCCAATGCCCCACGTTGGGTTTGATCATGGGTCTGCCACTTCCAGAGTCAAGTGTAACATCAGGAACACTCGGATTTTTCTACTTCTTTAAAGTGCTGAGATACTATGCAGGGAAATTTTTTGATCATCCTTTTTCTTGAGCTAACTATGTAGCTGATTCTGCAAGTGGCATGACGTTGTCACTGATGTACTCATTATACCTGCTAAGTTGGCAAGTGCTATGGAAATTAGACCCGAATTCTGTTGTCTAAATATCACTGACACGATAAATTGAAAGTTTCATATTTTTGTCTTGGGGTCACACCATGCACGTATTCATGCCTTTGGTATGAGAGAGAGCGGTTCTTTTCCTTAACCATGCCATGAAACTTTACTTAGGAGTTAAGAATATCTCTCTATCTATAGACAAAAACCATTATCCTCCTCATAAGAGGGATACTAAGCCAAAGCAAGAAACTTGATACTTTGTGGGAAGAAACTACAAACAAGGGAATTACCAATCCCCTCTCTGAACTCCAATTTGTTGACTTCTCTGACACCCAGGGGAACATGAAAGAGGGATTCTTGCTCCCCTCCTTTGGGGAGGAATAGATATGAAGTATCAGAAAACCTATAAGATAAAATAGTTACCAAACGTAGACTGTGTGATGTATGTAGCGTGTGTTCTAGCTAGCCGTTTGACATCAAAAGTGAAGTTCAGTTCAACATAGCTATCGTGCCCTTCCATATTTATTATTTCTCTCGTTGCTTTGACTCCTCGTAACTCCCAGTGGTTATTCTTCTCGAAATTACTCATCATTACCTATTGAAGAAGGCCTTATTTCATAAGTGGTGTCAAAATATTATTACTTGTTGCTCCCAGGATATTTGTTAGTCAAATGAAGGGTTTTTTTAGAACATGCTATGGCTAAGAAGTGAGACGAGATAAAAACAGTATTCTCCACCCTTACATCGGTCGTGTCATTATGCTTGATAATCTGCAAGTCGATCTGCTCACCGTGATGTGACCACGAACCCATTCTAACCATACACCTGTGGTCGTCACTAGGCCATAAGGAGAGGTCAAGATCACACTTGACCTTTATATGTGTTGGAGGGAACCAGTATGTTCTTCCGTTGTAATCGGCCAATACAGGTACTTTAACGTAGGGCATTATTCCCTCTCCATCAGCACTGTTTGAAAGAATTTGAAAACAAAATTATTAGAGTTTCGTTTCAGGCAAGACATAATATATTGCTTTCCCGAGCCTTTCTATCCATTGTGTTTTGGCAAAAAAAAAAAAAAAAAATCTCAGGGAGCAGAGGATAGCCAAGCACCTTCTCTCAACTCTCAGGCGAAGATGAATGTTGAATAATTTCTTCCTTACTGCCATACACAGTATACTCTTTACCCGCTTCCTTGGATACATCCATACTTACACAATGGTTGAACTTCCCTGTATAAGGGGTGGCCGAGTCAAAGCACACTCATTCCCCAGAAGCCAATTCAACACACTCTTCCTAGCTCCTCAGGAATAATGTCTGGCACAGTTTCCCCAAAAACCTGCCTGAGTCTGCCACAGGGTAAGTAGGTAAGGATCTTCTACAGCCGTAGCTTGCTTACATGTGCTGGGAATACGAATGTGAAGTTCTTTCTCTCCTATTTCCAAGCTATTTCTTTTGACTGCCTTTCAAGGCATATAGGAAATAGAAGTGTGTATTCTTTGTCTCTCCCACCGACCAGGGACGTGTCCACTTTAGTCACTTCCTAGGACTAGCAGGGCATACGTAGTAATTATAATAATAATCCATCCATATACCAAAGTCTTATTCTCCATTATAAAGGGGAGTGGCTGAGTCAAAGAAAATACTTTGACTTTTTGTGGGAAGAAAATATAGACGAGGGGATTCCCAGTCCCCTCGCTCCATCCCATGCAGTCGACTTTTACGACACGCAGGGGAGCACGGAGGAAGTGTTCTTACCTTCCTCCCTCAGGGGGATTTGATAATAATAATAATAATAATAATAATAATAATAATAATAATAATAATAATACTAATCATCATCATCATCATCATCTCACTACAGATGGGATCATAATAGAAGAGTAGTTAGAGCTCCCGACACGGGTAGTGACAGAACCGTATTCGAGCCCACTTTGAGGAGTTAGGAAGGGCATCCAGCCTTTTTTCTAGTTCCAATCTGTCTGTGTCCGCCCCCATTCGAATGGGGATTAATTGTGGCACATAATACGACAAAGCTAATCATTTTATTACAGATATCATCATTAGGCATTTTATTGATATGACAAACCTGTTATAAACCGTGATATCAGGAGTCCATATATCAGTTTGGTCAAAATGAACTCGCTCAATATTCATATATTCCACAGGGTCCCAGGTGAGATGCTCATCAACCCATGTCTGTTAAAAGGAACAAAAACGGATTCTTTATTTTAAAAAGGCAAAGTAGCAATATATATATATATATATATATATATATATATATATATATATATATATATATATATATATATATATATATATATATATATATATATGTATATATATATATATAATATATATATATATATATATATATATATATATATATATATATATATATATATATATATATATATATATATATATATATATATATATATATATATTATTTATTTATTTACCTTGGCTGTTTCCCCCTTTAATTTGGGGGTAACCGACATCAAGAAAGGAAAACAAATAGGGGGATTACTTTGCTCTATAGGCAATGACGAGGGAGCTAGCAACCGTTCAGATGGCACTGCTGGAGTGCCACAGCCCATCCTCCCGGCTCTTCCACAACCTGTGTCGCTTAGCATCCATCCTTTCCACATGGCCAAACCATCTCAGAATATTCATATCTACTCTGGCTACAATTTCTCTCCTCACACCCATTCTTGCTCTCACCATTTCATTCCTAACCCTATATCCCATATCCCCTCATGTGCTTAAAAAATGCGCAAACACAATATCAGTGGCACTGAGTATCATATTTAAGGAGTCACTGGAGTCAGGGGAGATTCCAAGATGCTGGAAGCAAGCAAATGTGATACCTATCTTCAAAAAGGGAAGGAGGGATACGGCTCTGAACTATAGACCAGTTTCCTTGACCAGCATAGTTTGCAAAGTTATGGAGAAACTACTAAGGAAACATATCTCTCTTCACTTGGAATCCTTCAACTTTTTGTCAGTGAGGCAACATGGCTTCAGAGAAGGTAGATCAACAGTAACAAACTTATTAGAATTTTATGATGAGGTAAGCCGAATCTTACAGGAAAGAGAGGGCTGGGCAGATTGCATATTCCTAGACTTCCAGAAAGCGTTTGACACTGTTCCACATGGGAGACTTATTAGGAAGCTGCAATCAATGGCTAGAATAGGTGGAAATGTTTTGGAATGGATAAAAACTTACTTAGAAGGAAGGGAACAGAGGGTTAGAGTAAGACACTCAGTGTCTGAATGGAGAAGAGTTAGTAGTGGAGTTCCACAGGGTTCAGTTTTAGGGCCACTTTTGTTCCTTGTATATGTAAATGATCTACCAGAGTCTGTAAATTCATTCATGAATATGCTTGCAGATGATGCAAAGATTGTGAAGAAAGTAAAAAACGAGAACAATGGTAGAGAACTTCAGGAGGATCTAAATAATCTGCATGAGTGGTCAGAAAAGTGGCTAATGAAATTCTATGCTTCAAAATGTAAGGTAATGAGAATGGGTACAAGTGCAAGAAGGCCCAAGCTTGACTACTCGGTGGCTGGAGTACAACTTCAAGAGACAGAAAATGAGAGAGATCTAGGAGTAAACATACTGGCAGATTTGTCTCCAGAAATACATATAAATGGCATAGTAAGGGCAGCATATGCATTCTTATCAAATGTAAGGGTAGCCTTCAGGCACATGGACAAGGAAATGTTCAGAAATATTTATGTAACCTATGTGAGGCCAAAACTTGAATATGCAGCCCCCATTTGGAATCCGCACTTGAAAAAGCACATAGCTAAGCTTGAAAAAGTTCAAAGACATGCCACGAAACTGGTGCCAGAAATACGCAATCTCAGTTATGATGAGAAGCTGAGGGAATTAGACTTACCATCACTCGAAGCTAGAAGAGTGAGGGGGGATATGGGGACAGTCTTTAAATTCCTTCATGGTTATGATAGAGTGGATAGGGATCGATATTTTGATATGGCTGGCTCTAGAACTAGAGGTCATAGTTTGAAGCTTGGTAAGAAAACTTCTTTGCAGGATGTAAGGAAATACTTTTTCAGTGTAAGAGTAGTTGATAATTGGAATTGGCTAAGCGAGGAGGTAGTTAATGCTATCTCAATCCATAGTTTTAAGGACAGGTATGATAAGTATGACTAAGTATAAAATGGAACCGATGAGGAGACGGGAAGATACGAGCTTTGGGCTCTTTCCCGTAAACACAATTAGGTAATCACAATTAGGTAATCACATTCAGTTTCCGTCTCTCACTTACTTTCATACCCCATAACTCTGATCCATACATCACAGTTGGCACAACCACTTTCTCATACAAAACTTTCTTAACATTCATTTCCAACCCTCTATTCTTCATCACTCCTTTCAATGCACCCAACACTTTACATCCTTCATTCACTCTGTGACACACATCAGCTTCCACTCCACCATTTGCAGCTATAACCGAGCCTAAATACTTAAATTGATTAACCTCCTCAAGTGTCTCTCCATTCAACATAACATTCAATTCAGCACCATCCTCATTTCTTGTACACCTCATAACCTTACTCTTTCCCACATTCACTCGCAACTTCCTTCTCTCACACACCATTCCAAATTCTGACACTAACTGACACAGCTTTTCCTCTGAATCTGCCACCACCACAGTATCATATGCAAACAGCAACTGATTCAGCTCCCACTCACCCCCTCTCCCCCCGACCACGCACTCGCTCATTCACCTCTCTTACAACTCCATCAATATACAAATTGAACAGCCATGGTGACATCACACATCCCTGTCTCAGTCGCACACTCACTGGAAACCACTCAATCACTTCATTCCCTACCCTAACACAAGCTCTACTGTCCTCATACAAACTCTTCACTGCATGCAACAATTTACCATTAATTCCATATAATCTCAAAACATTCCACATAGCCTCTCTATCAACTCTATCATATGCTTTCTGCAGATCCAAAAATGCAAAATACACATCCTTACCCTTTGCCTAACTATAAAAATCTGATCTACACAACCTCTACCTCTCCTAAAACCACTCTGCACTTCTGCGATCACATATTCTGTCTTATCCCTAATCCTATTGACCAGTATCCTACCATACACTTTTCCTACCACACTCAATAAACTTATACCCCTAAAATTACTGCATTCATACATATCTCCCTTATCTTTGTATAGGGGCACTATACAGGCAATCACCCATTCCAATGGCACCAATGACAACATAAAGCATTTATTAAACACTCTCACTAACCATTCCAATGCAGTCACACCCCCTTCTTTCAACATCTCCACTCTCACACCATCCATTCCACGTGCTTTACCTGCTCTCGCTTCATACAATGCCCTTTTCACCTCCTCTCTCGTAATCTCTCTCTCATTTTCATCTCCCATTACTGACCCTTGAACCCCTCCCACTGCCACTATAGCTGCCTCTCTATCTTCCTCAACATTCAGCAAGCACTCAAAATATTCTGCCCATCTTTTCCTTGCATCGTTCCCTCTTAACATCTGTCCATTCACATCTTTCACTGTCTCTTCCATTCTCGATCCACACTTCCTTACTCTCTTCACTTCTTTCCAAAACTTCTTTTTATTCTCCTCATATGACCTACTAAAATCCTGTCCCCACCTAACATTTGCCAACCTCTTCTCTTCCTCTACCTTCCGCTTGGTTTCCACATTTTTCTCCCTATATCTTTCATACTTATCCCTACTTTTACACTGCAGCCATTCCTCAAAGGCCCTCTTTTTCTCTTCCGCCTTAATTTTCACCCCTTCATTCCACCACTTGCTGCCCCTCCTCATGCCACCTCCAACAAACCTCTTTCCACACACATCACTTGCATGTCCCACTAAACATTCTTTCAGCAACCCCTATTCCTCCCCTAACTCCCCAACTTCTCTTTCTTTCACCTTGTCATATGCCACTCCCAACCTGTCCTGATATTCCTGTCTCTTCTCTGGCTTTTTCAACTCTTCCACCTTCACTATTTCCCTTCTACATCCCCCCACACTATTTCCTCACTCTTTTGCTACTACCACTTTTGCTTCAACCAAAAAATGATCAGACATCCCAGCAGCAACACCCCTAAATGCATGTACATCTTTCACTCCACCAACCATGCTCTTTGCTACCAACACATAATCCATCAATGCTCTTTTTTTCACTCTTCCATTTGCCACTCTCATCCATGTATACTTATTTATTAACTTCTTCTTAAATAAACTATTTCCTATCACCAACTCTTGCTCCACACACATATCTAACAGTCTCTCGCCACTCTCATTCCCACCTGGTACCCCATACTTTCCTACAACACCTTCTATCTCTCCATCACCCACTCTGGCACTCAAGTCACCCAACACAACTACATAGTTCCTTCTACTCAGACCATCCACACATCTAGTTAACTCATTCCAGAATTCATCCCTCTCTCCCTCACTTCTCTCACATCCTGGCCCATACACACTAACAAAAGCCCAACATTCCCTTCCTATCCTAGCCCTCACCCACATCAGCCTAGATGACACTTCTTTCTATTCCACTACCTGATTTACCATCCATTCACTCAGCAATAATGCCACACCTTCTCTCGCTCTCCCCCTTTCAACCCCAGAAACCCTACCCGTCACATCACCAAATGCCACTTCTCCTTTTCCTTTCATCTTCGTCTCACACAATGCCAATAAATCCATCCTCCTCCTACCAAACATATATCCAATCTCACATCTTTTGCTCTCTATCGTACTACAACCACGCACATTTAGACACCCCAAAACTAGAGTTTGGGGAGAAGTTATTCTCCCCTCTACTCCCCTTCTTCTTTGACGTCTCGCTGGAGGTTGATACAAGGGGGGGATTCCTAGTCCCCCCGCCCCGTCCACTTTTAGTCGCCTTTTACGACACGCAGGGAATACGGTGAGGCTATTCTTTGAAGTTGTGCCCGCCCCACAGGGCACTATATATATTATATATATATATATATATATATATATATATATATATATATATATATATATATATATATATATATATATATATATATATATATATATATATATATATATATATATATATATATATATATATATATATATATATATATATATATATATATATATATATATATATATATATATATATATATATATATATATATATATATATATATATATATATATATATATATATAATATATATATATATATGTAAATATATATATATATATATATATATATATATATATATATATATATATATATATATATATATATATATATATATATATATATATATATATATATATATCTATATATATATATATATATATATATATATATATATATATATATATATATATATATATATATATATGTATATATATATATATATATATATATATATATATATATATATATATATATATATATATATATATATATATATGTATATATGTTCATATCTGTAATATGAACATAGTGGCATTCAGTTAGAATGCGTTCATTCCTAAGTATAGCAGATATAAGCTATAAGGTTGGATTCCTTTTAACCTTCTGTGGTGTAGTGGTAGCGCCTTGACTTAGTAATCATAAGTCCTAGGTTCGAGTCCCGGTCGGGGTAAAAAATTATTCATGTTTTCACATATGAAATGTGTGTATTTGTATTTCATGGCCCGAATGAGATTGGGAATTGAATTAAATGCTAAAATGAAGCCACGAGTGAGGTTGGGGAATCTGTAATATGAACATAGTGGCATTCAGTTAGAATGCGTTCATTCCTAAGTATAGCAGATATAAGCTATAAGGTTGGATTCCTTTTAACCTTCTGTGGTGTAGTGGTAGCGCCTTGACTTAGTAATCATTAGTCCTAGGTTCGAGTCCCTGTCGGGGTAAAAAATTATTCATGTTTTCACATATGTAATGTGCTTATTTGATATTTCATGCCCGAATGAGATTGGGAATTGAATTAAATGCTAAAATGAAGCCACGAGTGAGGTTGGGGAATCTGTAATATGAACATAGTGGCATTCAGTTAGAATGCGTTCATTCCTAAGTATAGCAGATATAAGCTATAAGGTTGGATTCCTTTTAACCTTCTGTGGTGTAGTGGTAGCGCCTTGACTTAGTAATCATAAGTCCTAGGTTCGAGTCCCGGTCGGGGTAAAAAATTATTCATGTTTTCACATATGTAATGTGCTTATTTGATATTTCATGCCCGAATGAGATTGGGAATTGAATTAAATGCTAAAATGAAGCCACGAATGAGGTTGGGGAATCTGTAATATGAACATAGTGGCATTCAGTTAGAATGCGTTCATTCCTAAGTATAGCAGATATAAGCTATAAGGTTGGATTCCTTTTAACCTTCTGTGGTGTAATGGTAGCGCCTTGACTTAGTAATTATAAGTCCTAGGTTCGAGTCCCGGTCGGGGTAAAAAATTATTCATGTTTTCACATATGTAATGTGCTTATTTGATATTTCATGCCCAAATGAGATTGGGAATTGAATTAAATGCTAAAATGAAGCCACGAGTGAGGTTGGGGAATCTGTAATATGAACATAGTGGCATTCAGTTAGAATGCGTTCATTCCTAAGTATAGCAGATTTGCAGGTTGAGATTCTAACAAAAGTCTTCCTTGAATGCTTAGATAGTTGTGCACCCATTGTAACAAGAAAAATAACCCGCCCCTCAGCCCCCTGGCTAACTAATGACATCAAAGAGGCAATGCAAATCAGAAATCAAATACAAAAAGAGCTAAAAATGAATAGATTTGATATGACTCTCCGAGAACGTTATAAAACAGAAAAGAAACGTGTCAGATCTCTCATCAGTGTAAGTAAAAAAGACTTTTACAAAAAACAATTTAATGACTCTAGACATGATACAGCAGCAACATGGAAAGTGATAAGAAGCATGATACCAAATGAAAAGAGTACCTCAGAAAGTTATGAAAATATTACGGAGTTGAAAGACAAAGCAGAAAACTTTAATAACTATTTTGCTAACGTTGGCAAAAATACATATGAAAAAACTCAAGAAAACATCAACTCAGTGAATATGAGTAATTGCTTAAATGACAATTCTTCCAATGAAAACACAAGAGAGTACTTCAAGCTTATTCCTATCGATTGTGCTACCCTAATTCTTACCATAAAGAGCCTAAGAAACTCTGGCTCTTATGGTTCAGATGGTATACCATTTCAGTTCATCAAAGATGCTCTACCCGTGATTGCATCCTATATTCTAACTATTATGAACACTTCCATTGTTACTAAAAAGTTTCCTGACTCTTGGAAAATAGCACATGTAATACCTCTGCATAAAAAGGGGGACAGAGAAGATGTGACAAACTATCGTCCCATTTCCCTGCTACCCATTTTCTCTAAAATATTAGAAAAAATTGTTGCATGCCAACTTATGTCATATTTAGAATCAAATAGACTACTAACGATTAGCCAACATGGTTTCAGACCAAAACTCTCGACGGAAACTGCACTGCTTAAAGTTACGAATAGTATATATAATAATATAGATATGAAAAAAAATATCTTTGCTAGTTTTGTTGGACTTATCAAAAGCCTTCGACAGTGTAAACCATGAAATTCTTTTAAGTAAATGTATTAACTTAAATATTGATCCAAGCTGGTTTAGCGAGTATCTATCTAATCGTAAACAGTCCATACGTCTTAACAACATTATCTCTGTGCCAAAAAATGTATCATTTGGTGTTCCACAGGGATCAGTACTTGGTCCTATCCTCTTCTCCATTTATGTAAATGATCTATCTTCTTTCATTTCTGACTGTCTAGTCGTACAATATGCAGATGACACTCAACTACTCCTTAGTGGTGATATTAATAATCTCCCAGAGCTAACTTTAAGAGCAGAAAACACTCTGTCAAAAATTAAAACCTATTTCCAAGAAATTGGGCTGTTAATTAACGAAAGTAAAACACAGTGCATATTTATTGGTTCAAGGTTCCACATAGCACAAATTCCAGAAAACACAACAATTAATTTTTGAGACAATATTATCACACCTAGCAAAACAGTCAAAAACCTAGGAATTCACTTTGATAACCACATGTTGTTTGATTCCCACATAGATAAAGTATGCAAAAAGGTTACAGGAACATTAATGTACTTATCACGTATAAAAGACAATTTTGAGACTACCACTCAAATAACTGTTGTTGAATCTCTAGCCCTAAGTCACATTAATTACTGCACAACTGTTTGGGGAGCTACCACTAAGACTCAGATAAACAGAATACAGAAGCTTATTAATTTTGCAGCTCGAGTTGCCCTGGGAGGAATAAGAAAATACGACCACATCACACCAGCTCTCAATAAACTTGGGTGGCTGCGGGCAGAAAATAAGGTCGCTTATGCTATTTATGTTTTTGTATTCAAAATTTTGGACCATCATTATCCTAGCTGGCTATTTGATTTAAAAACAGTCAGGGATATAAGGGGAACCAACACAAGACAGAGCAGTGAGCTCTTTATTCACAGAACAAACACAGAAGCAGGTTCAAAGATGATCACTATCAAAGGGCCAACACTCTGGAATAATATTCCAGAGCATCTTAAAAATGCATCCTCTTTCACAGCTTTCAAAGGCAAACTATATAGTTTTCTTTTGGACAAATAGTTGCTGCTCATTAAGAACTAATTATTCTCATTGTAAGGAAACAAATATGGAAATGATGCCGATAATAACGATCCTGTATCTAGTGGCATACTTACTACTTTATTATTAACATTATTGTAACATTTTTATTACAGCATTATTATTTTCTATGAAAGCTACATTTAATTTAACTATATGTCTAACCCTCTTATTTGTTAGTTTAATTACATGTCTACTTATAAGTTACTATTAATGTTGAATAACCATTGTACAAAATGGAAATAAATGTTTTTGTTTTGTTTTTGTTTTGTTTTTAACCTTCTGTGGTGTAGTGGTAGCGCCTTGACTTAGTAATCATAAGTCCTAGGTTCGAGTCCCGGTCGGGGTAAAAAATGATTCATATATATATATATATATATATATATATATATATATATATATATATATATATATATATATATATATATTATATATATATATTGGGATTTTAGTCATTTCCCTTTACTATTTTCATGTTCAATCCAGACTTACTCAATCCTTATTTTTTATCTAAGTTATTCCTTTATCAGAACTTTTAAATGTATGAACTCGTCAAGTGTCTCTTCGTAAACTAAATTTAATTCAATTCAGTTCAATTCAAATGATGTATTGATATAATGTAAATATACATCAAAGGGAGCGGACAGCATGCTGTTACGCCCACCCCACTGACCTATTAAGATTTCACACAAAAAATTAGGATCTAAGTGTGAACAGCTTGTACTTCCATATTTGCATTAATCATATGGCAAGCTTGCATAGGAGCATCTACAATATTAGGATTCCTAAAGTCCTCAATGTTTAGGCAAGAACATAAATAATGCTGCAATGAATGAGAATTTTCTGCATGGCAAAGTTTACAAGTATTCCATCCCCGCCATTTACAAACTGCTAATAATGCTTATAACCTAACTTTAACCGCATAACAAAGGTGTCCACTCCGGTGGATGCTCTACCATAAGATGTATTAGTGTTTTCATAAGCTGTAACATAGTGTTGCATGTTTAAACTTCCATTATCTATAATTTTCTGAATGTTTTCAAGGTCCCACTGCATCCCTTTACTTGTCAGTACACCCCTAATTCTTCTTAAACTCATAACAGCCTCAGAATCAATCATGTCCTTGTTTAATGCATCTTTGGCAAGCTTATCAGCACTTTCATTGAGACATATGCCAGTGTGAAATGGTATTCACATAAATTCCATATTGTGATCAGTAGCCTTGAGTTGATGTATTATGTCTACAATGTGACACTAATTCACTATTGACTGTATTAGGACTGCTTAAAGAAAGCAGTGCACTCTGATTATCAACAAATACATAAATATCTTTACGTTTAATGGATGCAACTTATAAATCTTCACATATCGCTTGAAGCTCAGCACTTGTGGCAGTTGCGTAATCACTCACTCTCTTAGATATGTGTACATCTATGCTTACACCCTCTTCAAATCAGCCCCACACCCAGCCTTAATACCACTTACTGACCCATCACAATACATATGAATTACATTACATCTGGGTAAATTATTGGTTTCACGCACACACACACACACACACTCACACTCCAATGTTTCAGCTCTAATGGAGAGAGTTCATGTTTCCTTGCACTCAAGTGCAGAATATTCACATTAATTCTGTCCTGCAACCAAGGTGGAGCACTATCATTCTTTACCAAAGGTGTACAATACTGGACTGCATCATAATCAAGCAAGGTTTATGCAATGTCTTTCCATATCTGTTCACTTTAGCAGAGTTGCGACCAGTATGACAAATGTTTAACGAGGAAATGGAATAATTATCACCTCTTCTCATCATTCTGATAATCAACTCTTTAATTCTACAATACATACTAGGAAGATTCAATTTCATTCTCATAATTTCTATTCGAGCAGTTCTAGGACATCCTAATATTATCCTCATTGCTTCATTTTGCACTACTTCCAAGGTAGATAGATTTTTCTGTGAAAAGGACATAAGTACAGGAGCAGCATAATGATTGATAGACCTAACAGTACTAATGTACATTGTCCTTAGCACTGGTATACCCACTCCATAACCATTATTTGCTAACACTCTCAGAGGCTTCAACCTTGCACTACAAATATTCTTTACATAACTTAAAGCAATTTTATTAGAATGAAAGCTAATATACATTCCTAAATATTTATAATAAATTACCCTTTCCAGTGCCTCTCCATTAAACACGATGAGTTTACTGTTTGCATCTCTAGTTTGATATTTGGTTTTGGATTCACCTACAACCAATCCCATACAGGAACACAGAGATTCGAGTTCAGCAAGGGCTTGTGCCATGACATCTTCATTAGTACAATGCAGCAAGATATCATCTGCATAAATCAATACTTGGGAGCCCTGTGGATATCTATGTCTGGCTATCCGATCCATTAATACATTAAAGAGAAAGGGACTGAGGACACCACCCTGGGGGGTGCCTAGCTCAAGCCTCCTCTCCTCAGATTCAAACCTAGGCCCTACGCTCAATCAAATAATCACTAATCCACCTGAGTATATGTCCATTGATTCCTTTGTTTATCAACTCTTCAAGAATGACATCTTTATTTGCCTTATCAAAAGCACCCTTTATATCCACAAAAATCTTGCACTTGACATTTGGGTTACTTAGACGCCTCATAACACAATCAGTCGTGCTTTTGCCTTACTAGAAAGATGCCGAACAAACACCCTAGACTTACGATGGAGAAATAAATTTAAAAATAAAGATACTACCTGCCCAACGTGTGAACAATGTAAAGAGAGCCTAGAAATTTTTCTACTATTTTGTGAAACATATGCTCAAATAAGAACAGAATATAGTTTTTTTTGGCACAACCCTATATAGAAAAGAAAATGTAGAAAATAACTAATATATTGTTATTTAGATATTGTAGTGAAAAAGACGTCAAATGAAGAAAAAAAATTATTAAAAGAATTTGTAGAAAATGAAATCAAATACTATAAATCGCACAAACAATCTAGCAAAGCAAACCAAGACTTGGGAGCCGTTGCAAAAGGCATATCCCACCCAACTATGCTACTACTTTTATGAACCCAAATAGATTACTAGACATAAGACCATCTAATTTATATATCAGTCTATTCAAAACAATTCTTTCCATCATCTTACACATACATGATGTTAGTGTTATAGGCCTGTAATCCTTATCACCTTTAGGAATGGGATGAATAAGGCCAACCTTTCGCATACTTCAACTCCAATAAACAATGAAAGAAGAAAAAGACCCCACAATGTAAACAGAAGAAATCTCGACGTCTTCTTCTATCCATGTATTTGACGTTTCAGCATCACACTATTTTTGCGGTTATGCTAACTGTATCATATAGACATATTTTAAGCAATATAATCTTGATAAGGTCTGTTCTTTCTGAATATAAATATGCACTGTAATATGACTGTGAATGAGGATATATGACGGTTTTGAACTTTTCTACATGTAAGTGTTTATTGGAGCTCCTACGATGGAAGCAACATTCGAAAAGATGCAGAACTTCCGAAATAGGTATAAATGTGAGTACCAAGTTATATGACATTGCTGGCAAGATCTTAGGTAAATGGGTTAAGACTCGTTTTATGCACCTTGACATCAAATTTGAGTTTAATTAGGTTAGGTTAGTAAAGTTACTTTGGTTAGGTTAGAAGGGGTGCATATAACGAATATTTAGATTTGTAAAATGCAGGTTAAGATTTGGTTTATGCGCCGCTCTATTAGTTTAAACTTGAATTAGGTTAAGCTAGGTTAGTTAAGTTAGTTTGATCAGGTTAGAATGGGTGCATAAAATGAAGCTTACCAGTATATATTTTGGTCTCACATCTCCAGTAACAAACATCATTTGAAATTTACTCTAATATGAGGAGAAGTTGGCTTTGCTCACCCCTAGTTAAGAAGTGATTTGATTATTAAAATTATGTTGTTGTTTTGTTTAGTTCTAGATGTATCTTCAGTGCATTAGAAACTCCATGGGGTGTGAAAGTACACATTTACCTATTGTATTCTAAAAATTCAATCACTTATTTGATTCGTTTAGATAGTGTTAACTATAAATTCTTGTTTCCAAGTATAACAAAGCTTCCAGTATTATCAGGCTTATAATAAGGTGAAAACTGAAAGCATTTTGGAGGCATCTGGAATAATGGGAGAGAGGTGGTAATTTTTTCATGTTATGAAAAAGTCTAAGATATACTTTTAGTTTATGTTAGTTCATCTCTAGGTAAGAAGTGAGTTGATAATATAATTTATTGTTATTTAATTATTTGCAGTATTTTTTTTTATATTATGTAATTTTATTTAATGCGATGGTGGACTTGCTGCCTCTTTAATGCTTCCAAATGCTTTTTACTCTTATTATTTACCATTGTATTATTATAAATCTAGTTGAGAGACCAATGACTAATTACTATCATATGTTATGTTATGTAGCTCAGTAGTAGAGTGCACAAGTCAGAAAGCAGCTAATGCAGTTTTGATCCCACCACGGGTGTTTTAGGAAGGGCATCCAGTCTTAATTACCCCAACTCCAACGTGTGTGTATCCACTCCCATTTAAATGGGGACTAATATTGACACAGAATATTGATTTGCATTTAGAGCTGTATCTAACATCTACTCTCAAGTTTGATGAGGTTAGGTGGGATTACTAGCATAGGCACTTCAAGGATTGGAATTGGGAATGGTATGGGTCTGAAGCATATATATATATATATATATATATATATATATATATATATATATATATATATATATATATATATATATATATATATATATATATATATATATATATATATATATATATATATATATATATATATATATATATATATATATATATATATATTAACCAAGCAAGCACATTACATATGTGAAAACATGAATCATATTTTTACCCCGACCGGGACTCGAACCTAGGACTTATGATTACTAAGTCAAGGCGCTTCCACTACACCACAGAAGGTTAAAAGGAATCCAACCTTATAGCTTATATCTGCTATACTTAGGAATGAACGCATTCCAACTGAATGCCACTATGTTCATATTACAGATTCCCCAACCTCACTCGTGGCTTCATTTTAGCATTTAATTCAATTCCCAATCTCATTCGGGTCATACAATAACCAAGCAAGCACATTACATATGTGAAAACATGAATCATTTTTTTACCCCGACCGGGACTCGAACCTAGGACTTATGATTACTAAGTCAAGGCGCTTCCACTACACCACAGAAGGTTAAAAGGAATCCAACCTTATAGCTTATATCTGCTATACTTAGGAATGAACGCATTCTACCTGAATGCCACTATGTTATATTACAGATTCCCCAACCTCACTCGTGGCTTCATTTTAGCATTTAATTCAATTCCCAATCTCATTCGGGTCATACAATAACCAAGCAAGCACATTACATATGTGAAAACATGAATAATTTTTTTACCCCGACCGGGACTCGAACCTAGGACTTATGATTACTAAGTCAAGGCGCTTCCACTACACCACAGAAGGTTAAAAGGAATCCAACCTTATAGCTTATATCTGCTATACTTAGGAATGAACGCATTCCAACTGAATGCCACTATGTTCATATTACAGATTCCCCAACCTCACTCGTGGCTTCATTTTAGCATTTAATTCAATTCCCAATCTCATTCGGGTCATACAATAACCAAGCAAGCACATTACATATGTGAAAACATGAATCATTTTTTTACCTCGACCAGGACTCGATCCTAGGACCTATGATTACTAAGTCAAGGCGCTTCCACTACACCACAGAAGGTTAAAAGGAATCCAACCTTATAGTTTATATCTGCTGTACTTAGGAATGAACGCATTCTAATTGAATGCCACTATTACAGATTCCCCAACCTCACTCGTGGCTTCATTTTAGCATTTAATTCATGAGTGAGGTTGGGGAATCTGTAATATGAACATAGTGGCATTCAGTTAGAATGCGTTCATACCTAAGTATAGCAGATATTAGCTATAAGGTTGGATTCCTTCTAACCTTCTGTGGTGTAGTGGAAGCGCCTTGACTTAGTAATCATAAGTCCTAGGTTCAAGTCCCAGTCGGGGTGAAAAAATGATTCATGTTTTCACATATGTAATGTGCTTGCTTGGTTATTGTATGACCCGAATGAGATTGGGAATTGAATTAAATGCTAAAATGAAGCCACGAGTGAGGTTGGGGAATCTGTAATATGAACATAGTGGCATTCAGTTAGAATGCGTTCATTTCTAAGTATAGCAGATATAAACTATAAGGTTGGATTCCTAGATTTGAGTCCCGGTCGGGGTAAGAAAATGATTCATATATATATATATATATATATATATATATATATATATATATATATATATATATATATATATATATATATATATATATATATATATATATATATATATATATATATATATATATATATATATATATGGTTGTTACGTAAGTTACTGCTCTAATCCAACCACTGAACTAATCATGCATATCTGTATTAGTAAGACTCTGTTGGTATATTATATAAAAATCATTATATGTTGTCTCTTATGTTGGGAAATGGGTGAATGGAAGCGGCAGTTTTTGGATGGGGAAATTAAGAACTATCATACAGCATATGTATAATTTTTTTTTTTTTGGGGGGGTCCCAGTCACTTTGGAAAAAATATTTTTCACAGAATAATCTACAACTGTGATATATATATATATATATATATATATATATATATATATATATATATATATATATATATATATATATATATATATATATAGAGAGAGAGAGAGAGAGAGAGAGAGAGAGAGAGAGAGAGAGAGAGAGAGAGAGAGAGAGAGAGAGAGAGAGAGAGAGAGAGAGAGAGAGAGAGAGAGAGAGAGAGAGAGTAGGTTGGCCCAAGGCAATAGCTGTCTGTTGAAATACTACAACTGAACGTGGAGGACTTAAATAGGACTGGCCAGGACAATTCGATGTTAAGTTTTCATGTACTTATGTTTTTTCCCTATGCCTACGTCTACACTGAATATTCTGGCGTATACATTATATATTTCATAATTTCCCTTCACATCTGACTAGTTACAACACTCCATATCTATTTCATTTTAGTTTCTTTTTCGTTTTCTTTGTGCCTGATCCTGAAGAAGATATATATATATATATATATATTATATATATATATATATATATATATATATATATATATATATATATATATATATATATATATATATATATATATATATATATATATATATATACAGTGGGACCTCTTGTCATGAACTTAATCCGTTCCTTAACCCAATTCGCAAATCGAAATATTCATGATATGAAGCAATTATTCCCATTAAAATTAATGTAAATCCAATTAATCCATTCCCCAGCCTCAGAAACATACCTTTTATATTTTATGGGTGTATATGTGTGCTGAAAATATAGAATGGAATGAAAAATAACCTTAATTATAGTAAAACACAGTACTCTAATAGTAAAATAAAACATGATAATTGTATTGCACTTTACCTTTGTGGTTGTTAGTTGCTGTCGCACGTGGAAGAGGAGGAGGAGGATTCTTTCGAAGGAGAGTCCCCTTCCATAAAAACATCAGGTAATTGTACAAGTATTTCTGGTGTTTTCTCTCTTGCAAGGTGGTTCGCGGGCTGGTATTGGCACAAGAAAGCGATCCAGAAAAATTTGTCTTTTTCTTTGCTGAAGATTTTTTTGGAAATGGAACATCACTTTGTCATTTAAAATGTTCTCTACTCGTTGGTCAGTTTTGTTAGGGCGATGCTTCTCACTGAAAGCCTACACATCACTCCAAATTAACAATAATTTATCTGCCTCTTCAATTACTTGAGACCTTTGCTTCATTAATGTAGTCACTTCTTTAGCCACGTCAGCTGCCTTTAAGGCTTCTTTATTCTTTAAAATAGTACAGATGGTCTATTTCGCCATATCATACTGCTAGGCAAGATCATGCAAACATCAATCTCATGTTTAACTATTATATCTTTCTTTGTTTCCACAGTAATACGCTTAGGCTTATTAACATCACTATCACTGACACTTTTCATTTTCTTGGGAGCCATAATTAGGGCTACTTTAGAATAAAAAGCAAAAAAATCTGAAAATCTACAATGAAAGAACAATGAGCGAGAACGGAGAGCAAACATGTGGTCACCCAGACGGATGTAATTACCTAATTGTAATTACCTAATTGTGTTTACTGGAAAGAGCTCAAAGCTCGTATCTTCCCGTCTCCTGATCGGTTCCACTTTATACTTAGTGATACTTATCATACCTGTCCTTAAAACCATGGATTGAGATAGCATTAAGTACCTCCTCGCTTAGCCAATTCCAATTATCAACTACTCTTACACTGAAAAAATATTTCCTTACATCCTGCAAAGAAGTTTTCTTACGAAGCTTCAAACTATGACCTCTAGTTCTAGAGCCAGCCATATCAAAATATCGATCCCTATCCACCCTATCATAACCATGAAGGAATTTAAAGACTGTTACCATATCCCCCCTCAATCTTCTAGCTTCAAGTGATGGTAAGTCTAATTCCCTCAGCCTCTCATCATAACTGAGATTGCGTATTTCTGGCACCAGTTTCGTGGCATGTCTTTGAACTTTTTCAAGCTTAGCTATGTGCTTTTTCAAGTGTGGATTCCAAAAGGGGGCTGCATATTCGAGTTTTGGCCTCACATAGATTACATTAATATTTCTGAACATGTCCTTGTCCATGTGCCTGAAGGCTACCCTTACATTTGATAATAATGTATATGCTGCCCTTACTATGCCATTCATATGTATTTCTGGAAACAAATCTGCCAGTATGTTTACTCTTAGATCTCTCTCATTTTCTGTCTCTTGAAGTTGTACTCCAGCCACCGAGTAGTTAAGCTTGGGCCTTCTAGCACTTGTACCCATTCTCAATACCTTACATTCTGAAGTATTGAATTTCATTAGCCACTTTTCTGACCACTCATTCAGACTATTTAGATCTTCCTGAAGTTCTCTACCATTGTTCTCGTTTTTTACTCTTCACAATCTTTGCATCATCTGCAAACGTATTCATGAATGAATTTACAGACTCTGGTAGGTCATTTACATATACAAGGAACATAAGTGGCCCTAAAACTGAACCCTGTGGAACTCCACTACTAACTCTTCTCCATTCAGACACTGAGTGTCTTACTGAAACCCTCTGTTCCCTTCCTTCTAAGTAAGTTTTTATCCATTCCAAGACATTTCCACCTATTCTAGCCATTGCTTGCAGCTTCCTAATAAGTCTCCCATGTGGAACAGTGTCAAACGCTTTCTGGAAGTCTAGGAATATGCAATCTGCCCAGCCCTCTCTTTCCTGTAAGATTCGGCTTACCTCATCAGAAAATTCTAATAAGTTTGTTACTGTTGATCTACCTTCTCTGAAGCCATGTTGCCTCACTGACAAAAAGTTGAAGGATTCCAAGTGAAGATAGATATGTTTCCTTTGTAGTTTCTCCATAATTTTGCAAACTATGCTGGTCAAGGAAACTGGTATATAGTTCAGAGCCGTATCCCTCCTTCCCTTTTTGAAGATAGGTATCGCGTTTGCTTGTTTCCAGCATCTTGGAATCTCCCCTGACTCCAGTGACTTTTTAAATATGATACTTAGTGCCACTGATATTGAGTTTGTGCATTTTTTAAGTACATGAGGGGATATATCATCAGGACCTGTAGCTTTATGAACATTTAGCTCCATCAGCGCTTTGCATACCTCTATGGCTGTAAGGTTGATGTTCTCTAATACTGGCCCTTGAGCTTCTATCTCTGCAATCTGAGGGGGTAGGGTATTTTCTACTGTAAATACTGACTGAAACTCCTTCTTCAATTCTTTGCAGATATCTTCATCCGTCTCAGTGATGCTGCCATCTGCTCTCTTTAGCCTTAAAACCTGTTCTTTTACCTTCAGTTTTCCTCTGATAAAGCTGTGGAAAAGCTTGGGATTTTTTTTAGCCTTC
>JAXCGZ010021032.1:5000-37500 GCA_037179515.1 Halocaridina rubra | reverse complement strand
AGGGTGGTATTTTGTGTGCCAGTGCTTCTTCTGAACTCTGTGTCTTCTGTATATCAATAATTTATCTAGCCTTTCATGATAAAGGATAACACATTATCATTGTTATCGGGTTATCTTATCTGACCTGACCAAGCTAATATTGGGTTAGCTCCTATGAAGATATTAATTTTGATTCTCTATATATCTATCTATCTGTCTGTAAGTGTTTTCTCATTTATGGTTAATGTAGAGTAGTTATCTTAACTTTTATGCTGTAAAAATAATGGAACCAGCTTTACTCATCACCACATTCTGGATTATTGGAATAATGAGATCTTGTAAAGAATAGTAACCCCAGAATGCTTTAGGGTTATTCATTTTTGCAAGGTAAGTTACCTAACTTAACATAGTCTTACCTAGCAATTCACAGGATTATCCAAAAAATCATTTTAGTATTTTGTACATAGTTTGTAGAAGAATATAATATGTCTCCGGATGTATTATGGCCTGATTACACTGTAGTTAATTTACCTTTAGAATATCTCCACATAATATTTATTTTTTGTTTTCTAATTCTTATCTTTTATCCTCGGCGTAGCTCTTTAATCTTTTTTTTTTTTATTGAAGAGATTACAGTAAAAGTAAATGCCTTATCTTTGAAGTAGATGACGAGGCTTGAGTTTGTTTAGGTTATGAAAGGTTTGTATGTGTTTGTGCCTTATGCATTTTCATTATGTCACTATTTATTCCCTTTTATGGGAATGAACACAGACAGAGTTTGGTTGGTTGGTTGGTTTCGGTTTTACGTCACGAACTCCCTTTTCAACTGAGGGCTAGGACGGTTGCCTTCTTGTGAAGTGCTTGTTTTGGCAGATGCAATCGTTACCCTGAGTGTATGCCCTTACTAACCTCAGACAGAGTGGTGCTGGAGAATAAAGGCTGAATATGCTCCGCCTAATGCCCCGTGGGTAGGCTTGATTGTGGGTCGGTCATCTCCTGTGTTTAGTAATTACCTAATTGTGCTTACGGGAAAGAGCCCAAAGCTCGTATCTTCCCGTCTCCTGATCGGTTCCATTTTATACTTAGTAATACTTATCATACCTGTCCTTAAAACTATGGATTGAGATAGCATTAACTACCTCCTCGCTTAGCCAATTCCAATTATCAACTACTCTTACACTGAAAAAGTATTTCCTTACATCCTGCAAAGAACTTTTCTTACGAAGCTTCAAACTATGACCTCTAGTTCTAGAGCCAGCCATATCAAAATATCGATCCCTATCCACTCTATCACAACCATGAAGGAATTTAAAGACTGTCACCATATCCCCCCTCAATCTTCTAGCTTCGAGTGATGGTAAGTCTAATTCCCCTCAGTCTCTCATCATAACTGAGATTGCGTATTTCTGGCACCAGTTTCGTGGCATGTCTTTGAACTTTTTCAAGCTTAACTATGTGCTTTTTCAAGTGTGGATTCCAAAAGGGGGCTGCATATTCGAGTTTTGGCCTCACATAGGTTACATAAATATTTCTGAACATTTCCTTGTCCATGTGCCTGAAGGCTACCCTTACATTTGATAAGAAGGCATATGCTGCCCTTACTATGCCATTTATATGTATTTCTGGAGACAAATCTGCCAGTATGTTTACTCCTAGATCTCTCTCATTTTCTGTCTCTTGAAGTTGTACTCCAGCCACCGAGTAGTCAAGCTTGGGCCTTCTTGCACTTGTACCCATTCTCATTACCTTACATTTTGAAGTACTGAATTTCATTAGCCACTTTTCTGACCACTCATGCAGACTATTTAGATCTTCCTGAAGTTCTCTACCATTGTTCTCGTTTTTTACTTTCTTCACAATCTTTGCATCATCTGCAAACATATTCATGAATGAATTTACAGACTCTGGTAGGTCATTTACATAAACAAGGAACAAAAGTGGACCTAAACCTGAACCCTGTGGAACTCCACTACTAACTCTTCTCCATTCAGACAATGAGTGTCTTACACTAACCCTCTGTTCCCTTCCTTCTAAGTTTTTATCCATTCCAAGACATTTCCACCTATTCTAGCCATTGCTTGCAGCTTCCTAATAAGTCTCCCATGTGGAACAGTGTCAAACGCTTTCTGGATGTCTAGGAATATGCAAGCTGCCCAGCCCTCTCTTTCCTGTAAGATTCGGCTTACCTCATCATAAAATTCTAATAAGTTTGTTACTGTTGATCTACCTTCTCTGAAGCCATGTTGCCTCACTGACAAAAAGTTGAAGGATTCCAAGTGAAGAGAGATATGTTTCCTTAGTAGTTTCTCCATAACTTTGCAATCTATGCTGGTCAAGGAAACTGGTCTATAGTTCAGAGCCGTGTCCCTCCTTCCCTTTTTGAAGATAGGTATTACATTTGCTTGTATCCAGCATCTTGGAATCTCCCCTGACTCCAGTGACTTTTTAAATATGATACCCAGTGCCACTGATATTGAGTTTGCGCATTTTTTAAGTACATGAGGGGATATGTCATCAGGACCTGTAGCTTTATGAACATCTAAATCCATCAGCACTTTGCATACCTCTGTGGCTGTAAGGTTGATGTTCTCTAATACCGGCCCTTGAGCGCCTATCTCTGCAATCTGAGGGGGTGGGGTATTTTCTACTGTAAATACTGACTGAAACTCCTTGTTCAATTCTTTGCAGATCTCTTCATCCGTCTCAGTGATGCTTCCATCTGCTCTCTTTAGCCTTAAAACCTGTTCTTTTACCTTCAGTTTTCCTCTGATAAAGCTGTGGAAAAGCTTGGGATTTTCTTTAGCCTTCCTTGTGATGTCACTCTCATAGTCTCTCTCTGCCTCTCTCCTTTTACTTAGGTAGTCATTTCTTGTTCTTTTGTAGGTTTACCAGGCATTTATGTTTTTTCTCCTCCTATGCCTTTTCCAGCATTTGTCTCTCCACTCTTTAGCTCTTTTACACTCATTATGGAACCATTTCTCTCTGGCATGAATTATACCTACTTTGGTGACAGGTATGCAGCAATCTACTATCTTCCCATATTTCTCACAAAAGATGTCATACATTTCTTGTACAGTATTGTTGTAAAATAAGGTTCTCCAGTCAATAACTGCAAAAAGCTCATTCATTTTGATGTAATCTCCTTTCGGATAGTTCCTCCTCATGTCCTCAGTGCCTCTACTCTCAGGCAGAATATCTTCAATGATATACTCCATCAACAACACACAGTGATCACTCTTTCCAATTGGTGGTTCATACTCAATTTTTTCTATATCCAACACATTATCTGTGAATACTAGATCAAGTAGTGATGGCTCATCCCCACCCCTGGCCCTCGTTGGTTCCATTACTTATTGATGTAGGAAATTCCCTTGTCCGCAATCTAGGCATCTTGCCCCAATTGAGTCTTCACCACTGTGTGGGTCAAGATTAACCCAGTCTATCTCTTTATGATTAAAATATCCCATAATCAAAATCCTACACTTTCTCTCCCGTGCCATGTTAAGAACTGAGTTTATGACTTCAGTAGTACCTATATGACTTTCCTCATAAACTTCTAGCCTATTCTGGCTCCTTGGTGGGTTATATACAACAGTTAGCATAATGCTCTCTGACCCAGTATTTATGCGAGCAACAAGAAATTCTTTGAACTCACTTTCTATAGCCAAGTTTATTTCTTCAACTTGAATCCTTTCACTTATGAGCAGTGCTATCCCTCCACCAGTCCTCTCAGATCTTTCAACCCTTAATATTCGGAAGCCCTTAGGAAAAACTGTGACACTGTTTATGTCCTCACTCAACTTTGTCTCTGTAATTACTACTCTATCTGCCTTACTGTTGTGAATCCTATCTTTTAATTCTACTGCCTTACCAGCTAATCCATCAGCATTTGTGTATAACAATCTTAATGAGGCCCCATCCCCTGATCTTCTGTCATTATCTTCTTTATCTCCCCTTTGTCTGGAAGAACTCTGAAATGAAAATTTTTCTTCTCTTCTTCATTTCTTTCCTCATTTAACCTTCTTGCCCCTTCCAACAAGTTTTTGATCTTTCCCATCTCTTCCTGTGTTCTGTATCGTCTAATGAACACTTCTTTGAATTCTTGAAGGTCTTTTAGACTTTTTTTTCTCAACAATATTTCCCTACATGTTTCCCCTCTCTCAAAGGTTACTTTTGTTGGTCTCGGCTTTCCTTCCCTCGAATATTTGCCTAGTTGGTGTATGTTTTCAATATCCTCAGGACCACAAACTACTCCAAGCTTTCTTATTAGGTCTACAACCCTAGCTTTATTTTCTTCAAGTCTCCCCTGCCATGTTGGCTCCTGGGATTCGCTTATGCCTTAAATTACCACTGTCTTCTCTTTATCTAGTGCCTGTTTGATGATTGGGTTTGCCCTTTACATCACAACGTCTTTCATTTTTTCGATTACTGTCTCTTCATAGTCAACTGTTTGTATGTTTTCCAGTGTCACCACCTTTACAGACTCTTTTACTGCCACATTCCCCTTTAGTGCATCAGCAAAGGAAGTTTTCATGGCATCATTTTCCATATTCAGCTCCTGGAACTCTTTTCTAAACTGTTCAATGTTTTCCTTAATCTGGACATTCCAAGCAGCAATCTCGTCTCTCTCAGAAGAGAGCAGTGAACTAACATCTACTTCATTTAGGTTGTCATTCAGCTGTTTGATTTTATCTTCTTGTTTAGAAATTCTGGTTTCTAGTTCACTCTTTTCCCCTTCCAGCGTCTTTATTTTTTTTTCCAGTTCCTTTCTCTCCTGCCCTTGTCCTTTATTTGCTTCCTCCAAAAATCTTATTTCCTCTCTGAGTGTTTCATTCTCTTTCATTTCTCTATCCATATTCCGAATTTTATCATCAAGGCTTATAGCCATTGCCTCTAAATCCTTGATTTTCTGTTTTATTCTCCTAATAGCTACCCCTCCTCCCGACCCATGGGTGGGAGAGGTTTGGGACAGAGATGGCGTCATTTTTATGTTCTCCCTCTCACAAAATATAGAATGAAGAAGAGAAAGAGAAAAAAGGAGAGAAAAACTTTTATTTAAGCTTCACACAGAATTTTTATATCTCCATGTAAGTGCTATTTAGTGACTCAATTTATCTCTTTTCTGGTAACACACATCTTAACTTAAAAATTTGACTATGGTAATTTGAGGATAAAAAGAAAAAGAAAAAACATGTAACAAAAATAAAAGTCAAACCTGAAGGAAAATTCGAATTTGTGTCTGAGGAGACACCCACCTGTTTCTGCTATATATTCTTCTTAACTGATAAACTCACTTGCTAACCAAGGTATGGTATCACAGGATCAGACTTTACATTTAACTCAATATGTATACAAAATAAAAAATATAGTAAAAGAGAAAGCTAAAAGAAAAGAAAAAAAAATTAGAAAATAAGACAGCTGTACTAACTTGGCAACTTAACTCAGTACTGTTGACAGGTGTATTTTTGGTATTTATTTAATTATTCAATTATTTCGTGTATCAAACTAGCTATCAAATTAATATAAATGGGAAGGATACTGATTTTAACAATATAATGGAATTGTGCTTGCGGGAAAGAGCCCAAAGCTCGTATCTTTCCGTCTCCTGATCAGTTCCATTTACTTATCATACCTGTCCATAAAACTGTGGATTGAGTTAGCGTTAACTACCTCCTCCCTAAGCGAATTCCAATTATCAACTACTCTTACACTGAAAAAGTACTTCCTGCAAAGAAGTTTTCTTACGAAGCTTCAAACTATGACCTCTAGTTCTAGAGCCAGCCATATCAAAATATCGATCCCTATCCACTCTATCATAACCAAGGAGGAATTTAAAGACTGTCACCATATCCCCCCCCCTCAATCTTCTAGCTTAGAGTGAAGGTAAGTCTACTTCCCTCAGCCTCTCATCATAACTAAGATTGCGTATTTCTGACACCAGTTTCTTGGCATGTCTTTGAACTTTTTCAAGCTTAGCTACATACTTTTTCAAGTGTGGATTCCAAAAGGGGGCTGCATATTCAAGTTTTGGAGTGATTACCTAATTGTGTTTACGGGAAAGAGCCCAAAGCTCGTATCTTCCCGTCTCCTGATCGGTTCCATTTTATACTTGGTAATACTTATCATACCTGTCCTTAAAACTATGGATTGAGATAGCATTAACTACCTCCTCGCTTAGCCAATTCCAATTATCAACTACTCTTACACTGAAAAAGTATTTCCTTACATCTTACAAAGAAGTTTTCTTACGAAGCTTCAAACTATGACCTCTAGTTCTAGAACCAGCCACACCAAAATATCGATCCCTATCCACTCTGTCATAACCATGAAGGAATTTAAAGACTGTCACCATATCCCCCCCTCAATCTTCTAGCTTCGAGTGATGGTAAGTCTAATTCCCTCAGCCTCTCATCATAACTGAGATTGCGTATTTCTGGCACCAGTTTCGGGGCATATCTTTGAACTTTTTCAAGCTTAACTATGTGCTTTTTCAAGTGTGGATTCCAAAAGGGGGCTGCATATTCGAGTTTTGGCCTTACATAGGTTACATAAATATTTCTGAACATTTCCTTGTCCATGTGCCTGAAGGCTACCCTTACATTTGATAAGAAGGCATATGCTGCCCTTACTATGCCATTTATATGTATTTCTGGAGACAAATCTGCCAGTATGTTTACTCCTAGATCTCTCTCATTTTCTGTCTCTTGAAGTTGTACTCCAGCCACCGAGTAGTCAAGCTTGGGCCTTCTTGCACTTGTACCCATTCTCATTACCTTACATTTTGAGGTATTGAATTTCATTAGCCACTTTTCTGACCACTCATGCAGATTATTTAGATCCTCCTGAAGTTCTCTACCATTGTTCTCGTTTTTTACTTTCTTCACAATCTTTGCATCATCTGCAAACATATTCATGAATGAATTTACAGACTCTGGTAGGTCATTTACATATACAAGGATAAAAAAAGTGGCCTTAAAACGGAACCCTGTGGAACTCCACTACTAACTCTTCTCCATTCAGACACTGAGTGTCTTACTGTAACCCTCTGTTCCCCTCCTTCTAAGTAAGTTTTTATCCATTCCAAAACATTTCCACCTATTCTAGCCATTGATTGCAGCTTCCTAATAAGTCTCCCATGTGGAACAGTGTCAAACGCTTTCTGGAAGTCTAGGAATATGCAATCTGCCCAGCCCTCTCTTTCCTGTAAGATTCGGCTTACCTCATCATAAAATTCTAATAAGTTTGTTACTGTTGATGTACCTTCTCTGAAGCCATGTTGCCTCACTGACAAAACGTTGAAGGATTCCAAGCGAAGAGAGATATGTTTCCTTAGTAGTTTCTCCATAACTTTGCAAACTATGCTGATCAAGGAAACTGGTCTATAGTTCAGAGCCGTATCCCTCCTTCCCTTTTTGAAGATAGGTATCACATTTGCTTGTTTCCAGCATCTTGGAATCTCCCCTGACTCCAGTGACTTTTTAAATATGATACTTAGTGCCACTGATATTGAGTTTGCGCATTTTTAAGTACATGAGGGGATATGTCATCAGGACCTGTAGCTTTATGAACATCTAAATCCATCAGCGCTTTGCATACCTCTGTGGCTGTAAGGTTGATGTTCTCTAATACCGGCCCTTGAGCTTCTATCTCTGCAATCTGAGGGGGTGGGGTATTTTCTACTGTAAATACTGACTGAAACTCCTTGTTCAGTTCTTTGCAGATCTCTTCATCCGTCTCAGTGATGCTTCCATCCACTCTCTTTAGCCTTAAAACCTGTTCTTTTAACTTCAGTTTTCCTCTGATAAAGCTGTGGAAAAGCTTGGGTTTTCTTTAGCCTTCCTGGTGATGTCCCTCTCATAGTCTCTCTCTGCCTCTCTCCTTTTACTTAGGTAGTCATTTCTTGCTCTTTTGTAGGTTTGCCAGGCATTTATGTTTTTTTCTCCTCCTATACCTTTTCTGCAGGTATGGAAGAGTCTTGGAGAGGAAGGCATAGATATCTTGTGGTACTTAATGCAAAAGATCTTTAGTCAGGAAAAGATGCCAGAGGAATGGTTAGGAAGCTTAATCATCCCAATCTATAGGGAAGGGAGACATCAGGAGTGTGGACACTATAGAGGTATAGAATTGTTAAGTCATACTATGAAGATATGGGAGAAGATCATGGAGAGGAGACTCTGAGAGGTAACGACAATTGGGGATGAACAGTTTGGCTTCATGCCTGGAAGAGGGACAGTGGATGCCATATTTGCCTTGAGACAAATGATGGAAAAGCATAGGGAGAAACAGAAAGGACTGCATAAGGTCTTTATTGACCTGGACAAGGCATATGGTCGAGTACCAAATCAAGAGGTGTGGAGGTGTATTAGAGAAATGGAGTCCCCGAGAAATATGTAAGAATCATCCAAGATATGTATGAGAGGGCAGACGCAAATGTTAAGAGCAGTGTGTGCTTGACGGAAAGTCTCTCAGTAAATGTTGGTCTGCATCAAGGGTCTGCTTTGAGTCCATATCTATTTGATCTGGTCTTGGATGTAGTAACCCAGGGTATTAAAGATCAGTCTCCGTGGTGTATGCTCTTTGCAGATGACATTGTACTGTGTAGCAACAGACGAGAGGTAGTGGAGGAGAAGCTTGAGGAGTGGAGGAGAGTGATGGAGGATAGAGGACTGAAAATCAGCAGGGAGAAAACAGAGTACTTGAGGTTGAGAGATGATGAGGATGGGGAGTTAAATTTGCAGGGGAAGGTGTTGAAAAGAGTTGAAAAGTTCAAGTATTCGGGATCATCAGTAGCAGAGGATGGTGACCTCGAGTCAGAAATAACCCACAGAATACAAGCGGGATGGAAGAACTGGAAGAAAGTGTCTGGGGTGCTGTGCGACAGGAGAATAGGGTTAAGTTGAGGGGTAAAGTGCATAAGACAGTTGTGAGACCTGCGATGATGTATGGAGCAGAGACATGGGCAATAAAGAAGACATAAGAGAAAAAGCTGGATGTGGCAGAGATGAGGATGTTGAGATGGATGTGTGGGGTGACAAGAAGAGATAAGATCAGAAACGAGGTAATTAGCAGTACCTCAAAAGTTAGAGAAATATCAGATAAGATACAAGAAAGTAGACTAAGATGGTATGGTCATGTCGTTAGGAGGGATGAACAGTATGTTGGGAGGAGGGTGATTGAATTGGATATACAGGGTAGGAGAAGGAGAGGGAGACCAAAGCGTAGGTGGAATGATTGTATCAATGACGACCTGAGGTCTAAAGGTTTGTTGGGTGATGAGGTGTGGGACAGAAACAAATGGAGAAAACTTGGCCAGAAACATCGACCCCACATAAAAGTGGGAAAAGATGTAGACGAAGAAGAAGAAGAAGAAGATAGGTTACATAAATATTTCTGAACAGTTCCTTGTCCATATGCCTGAAGGCTACCCTTACATTTGATAAGAAAGCATATGCTGCCCTTACTATGCCATTTATTTGTATTTCTGGAGACAAATCTGCCAGTATGTTTACTCCTAGATCTCTTTCATTTTCTGTCTCTTGAAGTTGTACTCCAGCCACCGAGTAGTCAAGCTTGAGCCATCTTGCATATGTACCCATTCTCTTTACCTTACATTTTGAAGTATTGAATTTCATTAGCCACTTTTCAGACCACCCATACAGACTGTTTAGGTCTTCCTGAAGTTCTTTACCATTGTTCTCGTTTCTTACTTTCTTCACAATCTTTGCATCATCTGCAAACATATTCATGAATGAATTTACAGACTCTGGGGTCATTTACATATACAAGGAACAAAAGTGGCCCTAAGACTGAGCCCTGTGGAACTCCACTACTAACCCTTCTCCATTCAGATACTGAGTGTCTTACTGTAACCCTCTGTTCCCTTTCTTCTAAGTAAGTTTTTATCCATTCCAAGACATTTCCACCTATTCTAGCCATTGCTTGCAGCTTCCTAATAAGTCTCCCATGTGGAACAGTGTCAAATGCTTTCTGGAAATCTAGGAATATGTGATCTGCCCAGCCCTCTCTTTCCTGTAAGATTTGGCTTACCTCATCATAAAATTCTAATAAGTTTGTTACTGTTGATCTACCTTCTCTGAAGCCATGTTGTCTCACTGACAAAAAGTTGAAGGATTCCAAGTGAAGAGAGATATGTTTCCTTAGTAGTTTCTCCATAATTTTGCAAACTATGCTGGTCAAGGAAACTGGTCTATAGTTTAGAGCCGTATCCCTCCTTCACTTTTTGAAGATAGGTATCACGTTTGTTTGTTTCCAGCATTTTTGAATCTCCCCTGACTCTAGTGACTATAAATATGATACTTAGTGCCACTGGTATTGAGTTTGTGCATTTTTTAAATACATGAGGGGATATATCTTCAGGACTTATAGCTTCATGGACATCTAACTCCATCAGCACATTGCATACCTCTGTGGCTGAAAAGTTGATGTTCTCTAATACTAGCTCATGAGCTTCTATCTCTGGAATCTGAAGGGATGGGGGTATTTTCTACTGTAAATACTAACTGAAACTCGTTGTTCAATTCTTTTCAGATCTCTTCACCCGTCTCAGCGATGCTTCCCTCCGCTCTCTTAAGCCTTAAAACCTGTTCTTTTACCTTCAGTTTTCCTCTGATAAAGCTGTGGAAAAGCTTGGGATTTTCTTTAGCCTTCCTTGTGATGTCCCTTTCATAGTCTCTCTCTGCTTCTCTTCTTTTACTTAGGTAACTATTTCTTGTTCTTTTATAGGTTTGCCAGGCATTTATGTTTTTACTCCTCCTATACCTTTTCCAACATTTGCCTCTCCACTCCTTAGCTCTTTTACACTCATTATCGAACCATTTCTCTCTGGTATGAATTACACTTACTTTGGTGACAGGTATGCAGCAATCTACTATCTTCCCATATTTCTCACAAAAGATGTTGTACGTTTCTTGTAAAGATTTGTTGTAAAATAAAGTTCTCCAGTCAATAACTGCAAAAAGCTCATTCATTTTGATGTAATCTCCTTTCGGATAGTTCCTCCTCATATCCTCAGTGCCTCTACTCTCAGGCAAAATATTTTTTTTTTCCTTGATGTTCTCCCTTTAGGGTGAGCGGACCTTCCCATTTGGTCGCAGGCAGAATATCTTCAATGATATACTCCAGCCACAACACACAGTGGTCACTCTTTCCAGTTGGTGGTTCATACTCAATTTTTTCTATATCCAGCACGTTACCTGTGAATACTAGATCAAGTAGTGATGGCTCATCCCTACCCCTGGCCCTCGTTGGTGTAGAAAATTCCTTTGTATGCAATCTAGGAATCCTGCCCCGAATGAGTCCTCACCACTGTGTGGGTCAAGATTTATCCAATCTATCTCTTTATAATTAAAATTTCCCATAATAAAAATCCTACATTTTCTCTCCCGTGCCATGTTAACAACTGAGTTAATGACTTCAATAGTACCTATATGGCTTTCCTCATAAACTTCTAACCTATGTTGGTTCCTTGGTGGGTTTTATAAAACAGTTATTATAATGCTCTCTGACCCAGTATCTATGCGAGCAACAAGAAATTACTTGAACTCACTTCCTATAGGCAAGTTTATTTCTTCAACCTGAATCCTTTCACTTATGAGCAGTGCTATCCCTCCACCAGCCCTCTCAGATCTTTCAACCCTTAATATTTTCTCAGCCCACTGCGCTAATTAGCACCGTCCCCTAAGGCTTGTGTTTTTTATTTTGTATGTAAGAGTTTGTTTAATCTTTGCGAAAGATATGTGAATTTGATAATGATTAATTTATTTATCTTTCTATAATAATCTAATTGCCATATGATTAACATTTCCATAAAGCTATTGGATCTCGTAATGTTGAATAACCTTAGGTTGCTCCAGGGTTATTTGTATTTACGGGGTTATATATCTATGCTGTTATTAAAGCTGTCATTAGTAAATGTAATTGTGTTTGGCTATCCTGTATAAATTTTAGGAAAGGATAATGATATCAAGTACATGTAGCAGATATATATACGGTATTTATATTGAGTAACAACCCCATACAGGACACATATGCTGTCTTTTTACACAGATAGAGTAAACACAATAGGTAAATCATCCTAAATTTGGTTTAGTACTATCCTTACAACATGTAAACGGATAGATATCTAACTCTCCTTCAAGCAACCTTATCTATTGTATTGTTAAAAAAAATTGATATTATGAATACGAAGCTTGATGTTGCATTTGTTGAATTGAGAATTCAGAGTGAGGTAAGTAGAAATTCAATTCAGAAGTTTCTAACCCAGTGTGGATTCTTTCAAAATATATGTACATTTTTATCACCGTCCCATCACTGCTTGTGAGGGAACCTAAAATGTATTATTATTATTATTATTATTATTATTATTATTATTATTATTATTATTATTATTATTATCATTTTTATAAATATTATTATTATTATTTTTATAAATATTATTGTTGCATTAATATTATTATTATTATTTTTATAAATATTATTGTTGCATTAATATTATTATTATTATTAATGTATTATTACTGTTATTTATACAATTATTTTTATTGTATTAATATTTTTATTATTAGTGTATTGTTATTCTTATCATCATAAGCCAAGCAGCAAGCATAGCTAGAAAGAGTCAAAGACAGGAAAGTAAATGGCTTCAGTAGGGGAAGAAACTTTTTGGGAAAAAAGAAAACATAAACTCATATATAATGGTATGACTCAGTATTGCATATGTTTATTTACTGGAAAAATAATTGTTCAACCATGAACTCTTAGGTCCTTGGCTGCTGTCGTGTCCAGTCTTAGCGATTTGTAGGAAACCAAGTGATGGAATCGACTTGCACGTCTCCACTGTATGGGTTGTCTTCATTAACAACAACTCGCAGCTTCTTAGGGTCACTCAGCATTCGATTTTCCCTCCTGGGCTGAAGAGGGGAAGTGAAAGAGAGAATATAACAAACTGGTGTAATAAATAATAATAATAATAATAATAATAATGATAATAATAATAATAATACTGATAGTAATAATTATAATAATGATACTGATAGTAATAATTATAATAATAATGATAATAATTATAATAGTTATTATTATAGTAATTATGAAAGATAATAATGATAATAATTCTTACCAATGGGCAGAACCTATGCATGTAGGGTTTCTCTATGTAGAATTGTGCATATATATCTTTCCCAAGCACCGTGTAAACCTCGAAACATTCTTTTCCCTGCGTAAGAATCGAAAATGAAATACAAGATATTAAGCTTTTAAACGTCTGTGAATAGAGGTAATATAATGATATCATATATTAGTGATAGTTTGAAGAGGGTTGTGGTAGGGCGAAAGGAAAGGCATCCAGTCTTGATACCCCCTAGCTTCAACATGTCTGTGTCCACCTTCAATCAATTGAGGACTAATTGGACGTAAAATGGCACTCATTTATCAGTGATAGTTTGTGAATATTCTTATAGTGTCATGCCATTCTTTCACAGAAAGCAAGTACTGTACAGTTACCCCTCATCTGATGCGGTCAGTTGGTTCCAAGACTCCTGTACTAGTGAAAAATCCTGTATTTTCAAAATCCATGTATATAAGTTCCTATGTACTTTGCATCAACCTATTTACATCCTCCTCTATGAGTTGAATCGCATATGAGGGAACCATTTATCATCTTCAGACCACATATGATATTTTTTACTTTAATTTGACATAATTGTTCACTAACAAAAAATATCAAGTTTACTTACATAACCTTTTTAGATACGCCAAGGCCAGAATTGATTTTTATTTAATTTTATAGCAAAATATTTCTGGTATAGAACAGCTGTAGCTAAAAATTTTGTTTTTTATTCTTTTTATAAGTTTGACTCCAGGACGGGCAAAAAAAAATTGCCTTTATCAGGCTGTGCACCAAGAAAACATTGAGAAGGAAAAAAGTAGCACCTTAAAGACAAAGCAGAAATAAGAGAATGATAAACGAAAAGAATAGTCAAAGAAATTAAGATCTAGATATATCAGGTTTAGGCCCTGAAATGACAATAGATTAGTTTTTTGAAGGAAAAATAATTATAAAAGTTAGGGTAGATAGTTCCAGAGCCTGGGAGTGGAAGTGAAGAATCAGTTACTGCACCAACCAGTCCATGAGCTACAAACTTCCACCCATTACCTGTGTAAGGAGGCCACTTGTTGTGTGTAACATGGCCTCGCCAATGGGGGAAGAATGCAACTCACTAACTCATCAAAGCAGCAATGGATGCAAGTAAAAATTTTACAATTGGGAATAAGTATATTTGATGTTTTTGAAGTGAAGGTGTAGCCCATATTAAGATGAAAAATATCATATTTGACACTGGAACATCATTAAGAAGTTGCCAGAGGGTCCCCGTTTTAAGTTGTTCTGAGTTAAGTCATTCCACCGTTACATCAGGGAACAATAACTAAATAATAAGCTATTAAGTAAATAAGTTTTTCAACATACCAGTCATCCAGATGCAAACCAACCACAGTAGTAAAGGTAAGCAATACTGGATAGTGTACTTTTACTAATTTTATGTATTAGTTTAAGAACTTAGATTATTTTTCTGTGTTTTAGAGTACTGTATTTATTTTTAGCATTGGTGGGGGACCTAGGTTCGAAATTAGGTGTTTCCCGACTTACATTAAAATTTGGTTTAAGTCAGCTGTCAGGAACGGAACCCTGACGTAAAATGGGGACTTCCTGTATATGCTTTAAAGTCTGCCTAGATTACTGCTGGTCTGCAACTTTGCTTAACACAATGTAATGCTATATAAAATGAGTACAGCTGTTGTTATAATATAGCGTATTTTGTTAGGGGAAACCTTTGTAAATTTTTATGGTTTTTATATACTCACACCTCATATGTTATATCCATAATTGCATTCCCGAAATATTCGTAAGATGTGGTACACATGTACAGGTAATGAACCTGTGCAAACTTTTTAACATTTACCTTTTCATATGACCACAGTCACGTTCCTGATAATTATTCAAGATGTGGGATAACTGCATGGGTATTCATACTCTATCCGTACTCCCTATGGTGAGACAGTTCTATCACACAAAGCAGCAATGCCGTCACTATACCTGGACCACATGTTCAGGCTATTTAGATACTGAAAACAGGCATTTACTCCTTGTTAGCCTGCTTCTTTGATCATCATAGCATAGACAGAGAATATGAATCTTACCTTTACTATAATAACCAAAAATTTCTCTCCCACTTTTAGATCTGGCCAGTGTGCTTCTGGGGTAATAGTTTCTCCAGGCTGGAATTGACCGTTGTATTTCTCATGGACAGAAATTTCTCTGTAATTAGTTATGTATATTATAATAATAATAATAATGATAACAATTATATTTAAAATGCACTTTCGGTCATCATCGTTTTTTTTTTTGACAGTGACATAACTTTAAATGTGTAAAGAATTTTATTTTGGTTTTGTGTTTTAACTGAAAATGAAGTACAGTATATTAAGAGTTCAAACTGACCTACAGGAATATATATTTATGGTACAAAATCATTCCCTTGTCTTCGTATTCTTGTTATGTTAACCTTAGAGTCAATATGAAAACCAAATATCCTTCTTCTTTATGGCACTATAATTCCTGCACCCCTAGTACTTGTGATGTTGACCTCAAGGTTAACGAAAAAAAAACATTAGTGTTTTGCATATCTTCACTATCCTTTCTTTCAGTGTACGATAAACCAGGTTCTCCTCCCTGGGAAACAAACTCTCATTTGGTGAAAATTTGATTATGTTTCTTGTAACCAAATTATTTAGAAAAAATTACAGCACTTTAGTTAAGAGCACTCAACTTGGTCGGTGACAAACCCATGTTGAAGCCCAGCGTGATGTGCTTAGAAGTGCATCCAGCCTTCATTCACCAGCTTCAACCTGTCTGTGTTCACCCCCTTTGAATGGGGATTAATTGTGACACATAAAATGAACAACAACAAGGTGGACTCTTTAACAGCATCTTAAATAACTTTGAGGGTTTAATAAAGATCAGAATGTTGATATGCGGTACATGTAAGAGCCAACAGGGTCCTCTGATATGACAAGGATATATTCTGGATTATTTCTTTAATGCTATTAAAGTATTTCATTTTTAAATACAGTAATTACTTTGTGATATTTCTAAATACTAAAATATGGCATGATGATCATTACCTGCTGGGTCCATATGCGAAATGCCATCGAAGATGGACACCCACGAAAATATCATCGTTGTCCCAATCAAAGTCTCTTTCGTGTTCTGGTTCAAACATTAGCCTTATCCCTACACTGTTAGAGGGAGAGAGTGAGTGAGTGGACGAGCAAAAAAGGATATTGAAATATGGGATTGATGGATTGATAGATAGACAGGAGAAGAATATAAAGCATTGAATGCTATAGATAAGAATTCATTATGAATTTATGTAAATTTTTTTTGTTATATTCACTCATTGCCATTAGAATTTATACCTGAAAATGTCATTTGATTGGTTGATTGATATATGAAACAAGGATTAAATATGACCAAATTATCAATAAGCCTTTTATTGTGATCAGATGTATCTAGCCAATATTTAAAGCTTTTATCTTTGGATAGCAAATTGTACCCATGCAGAATAAAGTTGTTTTATTTATTGAAGAATTATGGACATCATTATGGGAATGACCTTGAGGGCCACGGTAGGTCATTGGTAGAGCACCAGGTTGGGAAGTGAGAAGACTGACTAATGCTTGTCCAATCCCTCTGTAGGTCATTAAGAAAGACATCCATCCTTGAAATTTAGTTCCTAATGAAGTAAATAAATTGAATTATGAGTGCTATTTGTTGTCAGTTTACATATTGGTGTTTGGATTCTGATGAATGTGTGTTCATTGACTCGGCCACCCCTCTTACAAGAGGTTTGCGGCCTTTATGATAGATGTATGTATGTAATACCAGGAACTTACTTTGCTTCTTGTTTCAGTAGTAGTCCAACTTCCACCTTAAATTCATCTCTATCTGTCAGCCTTGTAGGTAGAAAACGCAAGGGATGAGTAACTGAAAAGCCCAAGAAATATAAGTAACTGTTGATCACTAATGTTGCATTGACACTGATATTGAATATATACAGGGGGTCACCATTGTTCATCACTAATTGGGACCATGAAAACGTGACTAATAATGAAAACAAACAGTGAACCTATTTTTCCCATTAGAATTAATGTAAATAGGGACCGGCCATCGTACATCTATGTATTAGTTCGATTAGAAACCACTATAAAATGAGAAGCTTTTACTCTGCTGAATTATGTCCATCTTCTCAAACATTAACATAACAAATACCACTACATATATCTGCCATATCTAATTCAAAATACACATGAAATAAGGCAAAACGGCACACAATTGGCTGAAAATACAGTACAGCATACTGATATCAGCAATAGAAACACAACAATGAATTTGCACGGACGAATCCTTGATGCCATGATATCACATGCATTAGCACCATCTGCCATCTATTGATGAAACGGCGGAAAGATTTTTTGTCGATGTCTTCATTATTTTGATGACAAAAAAGTGAGACATCATATGTCAGGCTGACTAACAGCGGGGACCCTCGTATTGTACTTTGGCGATGGGGACCGTGGTAGCATGAGTTAGAGTGCTTAACTCAGGAAGTGACAAACCCATGCTGAATCTCACCATGGGGTCTTAGGAAGGTCATGCAGCCTCAATTACCCTGATCTAACCTTTCTGTGTCTAATCCCATTCAAATTGGAATTCATAGTGACACAAAATCATCAGAAAAGAGAATATATTATTTTTGTCTCTGGTATATTATTGATATTTTAACAGAAAGACGAAGTGTACATTTTACATTTTTAGCAATTCAAATTCATCTTGTATTTTTGTTAAATCATACATAACTGTATGTTCTTGCAGTGATGTCATGGTTTATGCATAAGTGATTAGGCTATAAGTGTAGAGGGCTGCTGTAGCATTGTGGTAGAATGCTCAACTCAAGAGCTGACGGACCCACTTTCAAGCTCATGGCTGGGTGGTAGAAAGGGCATCTAGGCTTAATTTCCGTGCTCCAGCCTGTCTGGGGCCCCCCATTTGAATGGGGATTACTGTAATAGACCCAAAGAAGCAGTAACATAGGTTTAAAGGTGCAGTACGAGCTATGATATAATCATAAGGTCAGTAGTTTCAAGGTAGGACTTACTGGGCAATGTGAATGGGGGGTTATAGATGACCTCTCCTCCTTTTTTTATATTCATTGCTCTATCTCGCAGTTTACTAGCTATAGAGGCTGTCCAGATTATTGGCATGGCAACTCTGTAAAATATGAAATTATATATATATATATATATATATATATATATATATATATATATATATATATATATATATATATATATATATATATATATATATATCTTCTTCGTCTACATCTTTTCCCACTTTTATGTGGGGTCGATGTTTCTGGCCAGTGTTCTCCATATGGTCCCGTCCCATACCTATTCATATATATATATATATATATATATATATATATATATATATATATATATATATATATATATATATATATATATATATATATATATATATATATATATATATATATATATATATATATATATATATATATATATATATATACAGGGGGGTCCCCGTTTTAAGTTGTTCTGCCGGTACATCAGAGACCAATAAATAATCAGTAACTTATTAATAAAGCAATTTTTCGACACACCAGTCATCCATATGCACACCAACCACAGTAGTAAAGGTAAGCAATATTGTATAGTGCACTTTAACTATATTTATGTATTAAATTAAAAGCTTAAATTATTTTTCTATGTTTTAGAGTATTTATTTTTAGCATTGGTGGGAACCTAGGCTCGAATTATATGTGTATTCCAATATATATATATATATATATATATATATATATATATATATATATATATATATATATATATATATATATATATATATATATATATATATATATATATATATATATATATATATATATATATATATATATCACACACACACACACACACACACACACACACACACAGGGTGTCCCTTTTAATGTCAGGGTTCCGTTTGTGACAGCTGACTTAAAGCAGATTTCAAAGTAAGTCGGAAAATACCTAAATTCAAACCTATGACCCCCAACCAATTTTAAAAATAAATCATCTAAAAAATTGGAAAATAATATTAGGTCTTAATATATGATAAAAAAAAAGTAGTAAAACTAAACTTCACAATATTGCTTACCTTTACATGTGTACTATTAATTATATCAGTAGTAAAATTACACTACTGTACAGTACATTATTGCTTACCTTTACTTGTGTGGTCGGCTTGCACACTGGAAGGGGCGTTGCAATGGAGGGAGAGACTGACTTATTGAGAGGTAGAAGCTGGAGAGGCAGGAGCTGAGGACTCTTCAGCCTAACAATAGGAAACATATTTGCTGCTTCCTCATCACCACTAGCGGCTTCACCTAGCGCTTTTAATGTTATGCAAATTAGCACGACCCTTAAAATGATTACACCAACCCTACTAGCCACAAACTCTTAAACTTCACTGCCTTTCCCCTTTCCTCCTTTCAAGGTTTCGAATAATATTTTAGCCTTTTCCTGTATAAGGATAAGGCTTTTTGGGATACGTCGTCGATTTTGGTCTTCAAACCAATGCACTAGTGATCTCTCCATCTCGATCATATGGTGACTACGCTGCCTAGTGATCACAGTGGACATCATAGAAGTCGAACCTTTCACGTGGCCACGGATGCAATATTTGTCTTTGATGATCATGGCCACGGTCGTACAGGCTAATTCGAGATTGCGGCCAATGTTTGTAAAAGATTCTCCCTTTTAAGCACGGCTTACTATTTCAGTTTTAATTTTCATGATGATGGCTTTTCTTTTCTTCATAGCACTTCCATCAGAACTATCAATAACACGCTTGGGAGACATAATAATGTCAGTAACAAGCGAACACAACACGAGAGCAGATAAAACATCAGGCACAATGTGGCGGTGGGAATAAACTGAACCGTAATTCTTTTTCTTCTTCAAATGCCGCGTAACTCCGTATTCTTACACTATACTCAACAAACTATTTCAAATAAAATTGTATTTATGGTTATGTGTTTGTTTTTTTTTCACTATAATCCTTCAATATATCCAAATATATAAACAAATAAATAATGCCATTAACTTGATAAATATGAATACAGCTGTGCTGCTAACTGTGTGTTCATGTATATATCGAATAAAATCGTATTTATGACTATGGTTTTTTTTTAATTTAATATAATCCTTCAGTATAACCACATATATAAACAGATAAATAAACAAAGCCACTAGCTTGATATACAGTGATCCCTCATTTATCGCGGGGGTACGGTTCCAGGACCGCCTGCGATAGGTGAAAATCCGTAAATTAGCAGCACCATATTTATTACAGGTATTTTATATTCATTTTTACCTTTACTGTATAAACCCTCCCTTCACTGTTAACAACTCACCCTTTACTTTATTAATTACAGTGCGCAAGCGTGAATTTATATTAACGTGATAGGTAAGCTTACCATGAATGACGTGCTGATGAAGTGTACATACTCCACACCCAATGACAGCTTTACGGCTGCTTTTTGCAAGAAAAGAACATGGTAATGTGGAGTTGCTGTCGCTGTTTCTTCTTTTGTGCGAAGATGGTCTTGTAAGGAGTCATGGCATCGTCGATAATATTGCAGAAGTGCACTGAACGAACCATATCATCGTCATACTCCTGCAACAGTTGTTGGAGTTCTTTGGCCAGTTTATACACGGCTGCCAGCCGTTCAAGTGTAAAGCCAGGTTCTTCGACTTCATGGTGCGCTTGCTGTTGTTGTTCTTCCTCTTCTTCGCTTGCTGATTTTGTCATTTCCTCCAAGTTTTCATCAGTCAACGGCTGCAAGTGGCAGTCGATCAGTTCATTGCCGTCTTTGTGAGTCATATCTTTAAAGCCTTCTCCTCCTAGCAATGCAGCCAACTTTACAGCTTTCACAACTACCGAGTTATGGACTTTGTCAGGAGCGAATCCCTTGTAGTTGTAGATGACTTACGGCTACAATTTCTTCCAGCTGGCATTGAGTGTGGCCACCTTCATCTCTTTGAGTGCATTCTGAATATTTTGAAGGCATGTAGCAATTGTGTAGTTACACCAGTACACCTTCAGTGCGAATTCTTTGTCCACATCCATGAAGTCAACCAGATTCGCCAGGGCATTTCATGTGTAGAGGGTCTTGAACGCACTAATAACACCTTGATCCATAGGCTGAATCAGTGATGTCATATTCGGTGGCAGGAACTCTACCTGAACGCCGTCATAATGGAGATCAGTTGCTTGGCCACCAGCATTATCCATCAAAAGAAGGACTTTAAATTCAAGGCCCTTCTCCTCAAGATAAACTCTTACCTGAGGGATAAAGCATTGGTAAAACCAGTCCGATGTGAGGCTTTTCGTGATCCAAACCTTAGGGTTATGCATCCAGTACACTGGCAGCAGATTCTTGCTTTTATTCTTCGATGCCCTAGAGTTCTTTGACTTGTAGATAAGCCCTGGCTTTGACATAAAGCCCGCAGCATTCCCACACATGACGAGGGTAACGCGGTCTTTGTGCGCTTTAAATTCCGGGGCTTTAGCTTCTTCCTTAAAAAGAAAGGTGCGAGATGGCATTCTCTTCAAAATAACCCAGTCTCATCCATGTTAAATACTTGCTCAGGAGCATAACCGCCTTCCTCGAAAATTTTCTTGAAGTCATTGTTCACATAATCTTCAGCTGCAGCTGTATCTGCAGAGGCAGCTTCGCCATGCACCGAAACGCTCTTTAGCCAGTGCGTTTTTGAAATATGGCGAATCATCCCTTGCTAGCAACGAACGATGGTTTCCTTGGTGGAGAATCGCGGGACGGTCCTGGTTGTGGGTCTTGCATTTCCTCTTATTTCTCTTCCTCCTTACGGTTGCCACTGTCGTCGTCGGATTCGTTTGCAGTGAATGTCTTATGCAGCTTCTTCGCCTTTGTTTGTATGATACTCATGTCTAAGCTGATGTTCTTCTTCCTGCAATCAGCAATCCAGAGGGCCAAAGCAGATTCCATCCACACTAATATCTTATTGCGGGGTGTTACGACCCTGTTCGCTGTTTTGTTAAAAGTAAGAGTTGCTGTCTTCCTGATATTCGCCTCATCCTTCTTAATGTAGCAAACGGTAGATTCGTTACTGCCAAAATGGCGGCCGACAGCCGAGAACCTTCTTCCTTCCTTCAGCATATCTAACAGTTTTACCTTATCTGCTATGGTCAACATCTTCCTTTGCCACTTTAGGCTCACTACCAGAAGCCTTAGAAGATGAAGGACGCTTGGGCAGCATTGCAGGGGTTGAAATTACATATGCACAAGTTTCACAAAAAACACAAGCACAACGTATTAAGAGGCACAACGCGAACGGCACACACGTGAGTAACTGAATGAGTGAAGCGAGACAATGGAAGATGCTGGGAGAATCAAGCTTCAATCAAAAAGCCAATCAGACCCCATGATACAGAACACAATTTTGTGATTCGTTGTCTCCCACCCATCAGCCACCATCAGCCAAAAGCATCCCGTGTACTATCTCACGTAGGTGTGACCCTTTGCGTTTTCCAAGATGCCGATACCGGTATCGTATTTTATATGGTGCAATACTGTGAGTTACATGTTTAAATTTATGTTTCTTACTATTTTTTACTGTTTTATTATTCTTTGGCTAGGAAATACTTTCTTTATCAATAAAATAATTAAAATACTTTACATTTTAATATGTACTATCTCACATAGGTGCGACCCTTTGCGTTTTCCGAAACGACAATACCAGTATCGCATTTTATATGTGAGTTGCATGTTTAAATTTATGTATTTTACTATTTTTTACTGTTTTATTGGTCTTAGGCTAGGAAATACTTTTTTTTTATCAATAAAATAATGAAAATACTGGAAATTTTAATATTTCCATATATCGTGGACTCCTGCATATACCCAGAAAATCTGCAATATGAAATACATATGCTCGGCAAAAAAACCAACGATGCACTGAATTAGCGGATGGAGAATTGCGATATAGCAAGGGATTACTGTATATGAATACAGCTGTGCTGCTAGCTGTGTAATTGTCCGCTGCGCTCACAAACTGATCAGTGTGCGGGGTTTGAATTTACCACAAAAGCTGTAAATTCATAAATACGTCATCTATTACTTAATTATTGGCCTCTGATGTAACGGCAATGCGACATAACTTGGAACGACGTTCTAGTTCTCAGAATAACACGGAGATAGGTTCTCAGAAGTGACGGGTAAATGGAAAATTACGTGAAAAAACAAGTCGTTTTCTAGAGGGAACAATGATAAAGGGCATAGCTCATGCCACAACCATCCATAGACACACTATACCAAAGATATAAGATAAGTAAAACATATTTTATAAGTACATAACAAAGCAAAAAGACCTGTAGTTATTTATATTAACATGCAAATAGTGTACAATATAAAAGATATACAGATTTACTGTACAGTAAGCAAATTAATGCACTCTATTATGCCATTGGCAACAGGCTTACACTGGAACGTGCATGGTGGCCAGACACACTATACTAAAGATATGAGCTATATAAAACATATTTTATACGTACATAACAAAGCAGAAAGACCTGTAGTTATTTATATTAATATGCAAATAGTATACAGTATAAAAGATATATAGATTTATTGTACAGTAAACAAATTAATGCACTCTATTATGCCGTTGACAACAGGCTTACGCTGGGATGAGCATGGTGGCCAGACACACCATACCAAAGATATAAGTTTAAGTAAAATATATTTTATAAGTACATAACAAAGCAGAAAGGCCTGTAGTTATATATATTAACATGCAAATAGTGTACAGTATAAAAGATATACAGATTTACTTTACAGTAAACAAATTAATGCACTCTATTATGCCGTAGGCAACAGGCTTACACTGGGACGTGCGTGGTGGCCAGTGTTGCCAGATAAAGCGGATGTTTTTATTTTCAAATGTATGGTACATTTTAAGATATATATTAATTACAAGATGGTAGTACTGTAATTTAGATAAAAATATACTTCATCTTAAGATACTTGAAATAACTTTTTTTTTTTTTAAGAGTGTGTCACCGGGACAGGCAGAAAGTGCCCTCATCAAAGGCCCGGGCACGAGAAAATACCAAGACGAAGGAAAAGAAAAAGTTAAGGGCAAGGCAGAGATGAGGTAATGTCACACAAAAGAAAACGACAGACAGAAAGAAACAGTCAAAGTAAAGAGGACCCAGAGATATGGAGGACTAGGCTCTGAGATGACGATAGATCTGGAGGTAGATGGGAAGAAGCAGTCGCTGCACCGACCAATCCGCGAGCTACAAATCTCCACACAGTACCTGTGAGATGAGGCTTACATGTATATTTTTTATATTTATCATTTCTCTCATTCATCTCTTCTAGCGACACTGATGGTGGCGGTGAGGAAGAGGATGCATACGCTTTGTCACACTTCCGTATCAGCTGATGCACCCTTGCACGCTATTTCCCTGACGATATTATATCAAAAGTATGTTTACTATTTGTTCTTAATGCTTTTTTCCAATTTTCTTCATAATATGCGATCGCATTAAGAGGTAGAAGAGAAGTAGGATGCGGGAGAACGAACCCCTAATGGCAAACGTTTTGCTACTTCCATATCAGCTAATGCATCCTCACACGCTATTTCCCTGACGATATTATATTGAAAATATGTTTGCTCTTTGTTCTTAATGCTTTTTTTCAAATTTCTTCATAATATCCGATCGCATTAAGCGGTAGAAGAGGAGGAGGATGGCGGAAAAGTGCCTCCGAGGCGGTTGATTTTTTACTAAAATGATAATTTTTTTTCTAATTTTTTTACATGGGCGTTATTCACAAAATTCGTATTTTTTTACTAGTATTTTTTGGGGGCGTTATTGCAATTTGACGGATAAACAAAACACGGAAAAGGAAGAAGGTATATATATATATATATATATATATATATATATATATATATATATATATATATATATATATATATATATATATATATATATATATATATATATATATATATATATATATATATATATATATATATTTATATATATATACAGTGTTCCACCGCTGTATCGCGTTTCTTGGTTCGCGTTCTCACTGAATCGCGTTTTTTTTTTTGGATAAATTATTATTTTATTTTATGGGTATACACAAAAATATTAAAATATTGAAAAAATAAACATTTTCTTTATTTTCATTTTTTTATTGAAAATTTTTTTTTATTATTTAATTGATAAAAAAAAATAATTTCCCAGCCTATGAATAATAAAACAGTAAAAAATAGTAAAAAACAAATTTAGATATACGTACGTACAAAATAACTCACAGTATTGCATCATGCAAAATAGTGTCCGATAGCGTTCAATGTATTGGGGTCGCAGCTACGTGAGCTAGCATATATATTTATATTTCCAGTAGTTTCATGATTTTATTGATAAAAAAAAAATATTTCTTAGCCTAAGAATAATAAAACAGTAAAAAATAGTAAACAGTATTGCACCACGTAAAATACGATAACGGTATCAGTGTTTCGGAAAACGCAAAGGCTCTCACCTATGTGACCTAGTGAATATTAAAATTTTCATTATTTTATTGATAAAACAAGTATTTTCTAGCCTAAGAATAATAAAACAGTAAAAAAATAGTAAACAGTATTGCACCACGTAAAATACGATACCTTTATTAGTGTTTTGGAAAACGCAAAGGCTCTCACCTACGTGACCTAGTGAATATTAAAATTTTCATTATTTTATTGATAAAACAAGTATTTTCTAGCCTAAGAATAATAAAACAGTAAAAAATAGTAAAAAACATAAATACAGTACTAACATTATTGCACCATGAAAAATACGATACCGGTATCACGTTTCAGAAAACGCAAAGGCTCTCACCCACGTGACCTAGTGAATATTAAAATTTTCATTATTTTATTGATTAAACAAGTATTTCCTAGCCTAAGAATAAAACAGTAAAAAATAATAAAAAAAAACAAAGTACTAACAGTATTGCACCATTTAAAATACGATACCGCTATCAGCGTTTCGGAAAACGAAAAGGCTCTCACCTATGTGAGATAGTTCATGGAATGCTATTGGCTGAAAGGTCGGGAGATGACGAATCACAGAATTGTTTTTCAATATGTTCTGTATCATGGGGTCTGATTGACTTTTTCATTGCAGTTTGCTTTTCCCTCCAATTTCCAATGTGCCGCCTCACTCGCTCAGTCTAACCCACGTGTGCGCCGTTCTCGTTGTGCTTATTAAGTCGTTTTGCTTGTGATTGTGTTTTCACGCATAATTTAACCTTTGCAATGCCTCCCAAACGTCCTTCACCTTCTAAGGCTTCTGGTAGTCAGCCTAAGCGGCAAAGGAAAATGTTAACCATTGTAGATAAAGTGAAACTCTTAGATATGTTGAAAGAAGGAAAAAGGTTTGTGGATGTCGGCCGCTATTTTGGCCTCAATGAATCTACTGTGCGCGACATCAGAACGGACGAGGCAAAGAAATAATTTCCTCCGGGGTCAAGAAAGATGATCATCACCTCATTCACGGTAAGTTTACCTGTCACGTACATATGTATGTCACGTCATCATCACCTCATTCACCGTAATTTTATCTTTCACTTTCATAAAAATTTACGTTGCTTGCTGTTATTTATAATGGAAAGGGTGTTTTTTTAACAGTGCAGAGAGGGTTTATACAGTACGTAAACGTAAAAATAATTGTAAAATACCTATGTATGTCACATCATCATCACCTCATTCACCGTAATTTTATCTATCACTTTCATAAAAATTTACGTTGCTTGCTGTTATTTATGATGTAAAGGTGTTTTTTAACAGTGCAGGGAGGGTTTATACAGTATGTAAGCATAAAAATAATTGTAAAATCCCTGTGTATGTCACATCGTCATCACATTCACAGTAAGTTTTCCTATCACTTTCATAAAAATTTACGTTGCTTGCTGTTATTTATAATGTAAAGGGTGTTTTTCTAACAGTGCACGGAGGGTTTATACAGTACGTAAACGTAAAAGTAATTGTAAATTACCTATGTATGTCACGTCATCATCACATTCACGGTAAGCTTTCCTATCACTTTCATAAAAATTTACGTTGCTTGCTGTTATTTATAATGTAAAGGGTGTTTTTTAACAGTGCAGGGAGGGTTTATACAGTACGTAAACGTAAAAATAATTGCAAAATACCTATGTACATGAGTATGTCATGTAATTACCACTTCATTCACCGTAATTTTATCTATCACTTTAATATAAATTTACGTTGCATGCTGTTATTTATGAAGTAAAGGGTGGTATGTTAACAGTACAGGGAGGGTTTATACAGTGTAAACGTAAAAATAAATTAATATATCCATGTACATATAGGCTGATCCTACTCTGCGGTTTTCCTGTCTCGCGCCGGGTCCCAGAACCGAACTACCGGGATAAGGTGGGGAACACTGTATATATATATATATATATATATATATATATATATATATATATATATATATATATATATATATATATATATATATATATATATATATATATAAACAGTCATTTTCCATAGGAAACAATGAAAAAGGGCATAGCTCATTCCACAACCGTCCATAGACACACAGTGCCAAAGATATAAGATAAGTAAAACATATTTTGTATGTACATAGCAAAGCAGAAAGACCTGTAGTAATTTATATTAACATGCAAATAGTGTACAATGTAAAAGATATACAGATTTACTGTACAGTAAACAAATTAATGGACTCTATTATGCGGTTGGCAACAGGGTTACACTGGGACGTGCATGGTGGCCAGTGTTACGAGATAAAGCAGATGTTTTTATTTTCAAATGTATGGTACATTTTAAGATAGATATTAATTACAAGATGGTAGTACTGTAATTTAAAAAAATGTACTTCATCTTCAAGATACTTGAAATAACTTACCAGCTTACATGTACATTTTTCATATTTATCATTTCTCTCATTCATCTATTCTGGCAACACTGATGGTGACGATGAGGACGAGGATGCAAGCGTTTTGTCACACTTCCGTATCAGCTGATGCACCCTCGCATGCTATTTTCCTGACGATATTATATTGAAAGAATGTTTGCTGTTTGCTCTTACTGCTTTTTTTCCATTATCTTCATAATATCCGATCGCATTAAGCGGTAGGAAAGGAGGAGGATCCGGGAGAACGCAATTCTATCGGCAAACGTTTAGTCACACTTCCGTATCAGCTGATGCACCCTCGCACGCTATTTCCCTGACGATATTATATCGAAAATTTGTTTGCTGTTTGTTCTTAATGCTTTTTTTAAATTTTCCTCATAATATTCAATCGCATTAAGCGGTAAAAGAGGAGAAGGATGCGGAAGAACGAACCTCTATCGGCAAGCGTTTTGCTACTTCCGTATCAGGTGATGCACCCTCGCACGCTATTTCCCTGATGATATTATATTGAAAATATGTTTGCTGTTTGTTCTTAATGCTTTTTTTCAATTTTCTTCATAATATCCGATCGCATTAAGTGGTGGAAGAGGAGGAGGATGGCGGAAAAGTGCCTCCTAGGCGGTCAATATTTTTACTAAAATGAAATTTTTTTTTCGAATTTTTTTGCATAGGTGTTATTCACGATTTTTGTATTTTTTTACTTTTATATTTTTGGGGCGTTATTGCAATTTTGCGGAAAGAAAAAACGCGGAAAAAAGGAACGAGGTTATATATATATATATATATATATGATATATATATATATATATATATATATATATATATATATATATATATATATATATATATATATTAACCCCTAATCACGAACAAAAACAAACCCACGAATACACGTTTCGGCCAGGCGACCACGTTTCCCGCTCGCCTGCTCTCAGTTCTGCATTGGTGCCCATGCTGTGTAGTTCGTTCATGATCTGTTCGTAGTTCTTGCTTTATTTTCCATTGTTTTGCCTGTCATACAGCCATTATGACTCCTAAGAAAGTTAAAAGCGTTAGTGACAGTGGCATTAAACACCCTAGACACATAACAGTAGAAATGAAGAAATAAATAATTTCTAAGCATGAAAATGGTGTTTGTGTGTCTGATGTCACCACGCAGTATAACATGGCGAAATCGACTATCTGTACTATTTTAAAGAGTAAAGAGATCTATAAGGCAGCTGATGTGGCTAAGGGAGTAAATATATTAATGAAGAAAAGGTCACAGTTGCTAGAAGAGGTAGAAATATTATTGTTGAAGTGAATAAATGAAAAACAGCTTGTTGGAAATAGTATTAGTGAGGCCATAATATGCACTAAGACTTTACAAATTCACCAATATTTAGTAGCAAGCTCTCCAAGTTCTAGTGGCACTAAAGTTGAGGAATTTAAAGCCAGCAGAAGCTGGTTTGAACACTCTTGTCGACCAACTGGGATTTATAGCGTCATTAGAAATGGAGAGGCGGCTATTTCCAACCAAAAGGCAGTGGCTTCTTACGTAAAGAAATTTGGTAAACTTATCGAGAGTGAAGGTTATATCCTGCAACAAATTTTTAACTATGATGAAACGGGACTCTTTTGGAAGAAAATACCTAAAAGAACCTATATAACCCAAGAGGAGAAGTCCCTGCCTGTCCACAAACCAATGAAAGACAGGCTTACACTTTTACTGCTCGCTAATGCTAGTGGGGACTATAAGATCTAGCCTCATTTAGTTTGTCACTCAGATAATCCACGTGTTTTTAAGCACAATAACGTGTTGAAGGCTACCTTCCGGTAATGTGCAGATCAAATCCAAAGGCTTGGGTCATGGGGATTTTATACCTAGATTAACTGATTAAAGTGTTTGTGAAAGCAGTGAAGAAATATCTTTAGGAAAATTATTTGCCCCTGTTGGACCTAGGACACATAATTACTGTGCCTAGGTTCAAGCCTCGGTCGGGGTAAAAATTATTCATTTTTTCATATACGGTAATGTGCTTATTTGATTATTGTTGGTCCTAAATGAGACAGATTTGTAGTAAATGTAAAAACAAAACCACGAGTGAGGTTGGGGGAAACTGTAATATGAACAGAGTGGCATTCAGATAGAATGCATTCATTCCTAGTATTGCAGATATAGCTGTAAAAATTGTTTCCCTTTTAAGACCCTCTGTGGTGTAGTTAGTAGCACCTCGACACAGTAATTATGTGTCCTAGGTTCAAGTCCCGGTCGGGGTAAAATTTATTCATGTTTTCCTTTCAGTCAGTATTTACAGTAGAAAATACCCCACCCCCTCAGATTGCAGTGATAGAAGCTCAAGGGCCAGTATTAGAGAACATCATCCTTACAGCCACAGAGGTATGCAAAGCGCTGATGGATTTAGATGTTCATAAAGCTACAGGTCCTGATGACATATCCCCTCATGTGCTTAAAAGATGCGCAAACACAATATCATTGGCACTAAGTATCATATTTAAGGAGTCACTGGAGTCGGGGGAGATTCCAAGATGCTGGAAACAAGCAAATGTGATACCTATCTTCAAAAAGGGAAGGAGGGATACGGCTCTGAACTATAGACCAGTTTCCTTGACCAGCATAGTTTGCAAAGTTATGGAGAAAGTACTAAGGAAACATATCTCTCTTCACTTGGAATCCTTCAACTTTTTGTCAGTGAGGCAACATGGCTTCAGAGAAGGTAGATCAACAGTAACAAACTTATTAGAATGTTATGATGAAGTAAGCCAAATCTTACAGGAAAGAGAGGGCTGGGCAGATTGCATATTCCTAGACTTCCAGAAAGCGTTTGACACTGTTCCACATGGGAGACTTATTAGGAAGCTGCAATCAATGGCTAGAATAGGTGGAAATGTTTTGGAATGGATAAAAACTTACTTAGAAGGAAGGGAACAGAGGGTTAGAGTAAGACACTCAGAGTCTGAATGGAGAAGAGTTAGTAGTGGAGTTCCACAGGGTTCAGTTTTAGGGCCACTTTTGTTCCTTGTATATGTAAATGACCTACCAGAATCTGTAAATTCATTCATGAATATGTTTGCAGATGATGCAAAGATTGTGAAGAAAGTAAAAAACGAGAACAATGGTAGAGAACATCAGGAGGATCTAAATAATCTGCATGAGTGGTCAGAAAAGTGGCTAATGAAATTCAATACTTCAAAATGTAAGGTAATGAGAATGGGTACAAGTGCAAGAAGGCCCAAGCTTGACTACTCGGTGGCTGGAGTACAACTTCAAGAGACAGAAAATGAGAGAGATCTAGGAGTAAACATACTGGCAGATTTGTCTCCAGAAATACATATAAATGGCATAGTAAGGGCAGCATATGCATTCTTATCAAATGTAAGGGTAGCCTTCAGGCACATGGACAAGGAAATGTTGAGAAATATTTATGTAACCTATGTGAGGCCAAAACTCGAATATGCAGCCCCCTTTTGGAATCCGCACTTGAAAAAGCACATAGCTAAGCTTGAAAAAGTTCAAAGACATGCCACGAAACTGGTGCCAGAAATACGCAATCTCAGTTATGATGAGAGGCTGAGGGAATTAGACTTACCATCACTCGAAGCTAGAAGAGTGAGGGGGGATATGTTGACAGTCTTTAAATTCCTTCATGGTTATGATAGAGTGGATAGGGATCGATATTTTGATATGGCTGGCTCTAGAGGTCATAGTTTGAAGCTTCGTAAGAAAACTTCTTTGCAGGATGTAAGGTAATACTTTTTCAGTGTAAGAGTAGTTGATAATTGGAATTGGCTAAGCGAGGAGGTAGTTAATGATCACTAAGTCTAAAATGGAACCGATCAGGAGACGGGAAGATACGAGCTTTGGGCTCTTTCCCGTAAACACAATTAGGTAATCACAATTAGGTAATCACTTATTTGATTACTGTTGGTCCCAAATGAGACTGAAATTTGAATTAAATGCGATAACAAAGCCACAAGTGAATGGGGGAAAACTTTAATATGAACAGATTGGCATTCCGATAGAATGCGTTCGTTCCTAGTATAGCAGATATAGCTGTAAAAATTGTTTCCCTTTTAAGACCTTCTGTGGTGTAGTTGGTAGCACCTCGGCACAGTAATTATGTGTCCTAGGTTCAAGTCCCGGTCGGGGTAAAAATTATTCATGTTTTCACATATGGTAACATGCTTATTTGATTATTGTTGGTCCCATATGAGATTGAGATTTGAATTAAATACAAAAACGAAGCCACAAGTGAGGTTGGGGGAAACTGTAATATGAACAGAGTGGCACCCAGATAGAATGCGTTTATTCCTAGTATAGCAGATATAGCTGTAGTTTTGTTTCCCTTTTAAGACCTTCTGTGGTGTAGTTGG